>NIUQ01002295.1:0-23365 GCA_002796945.1 Plectus sambesii
GATTCAAACGACGATCATTGAGAGATCAGGGATGTATAGCTAAATAAAGTATGGAAAGCACGTACACAAAAACACATGGCGCCGCAAGCCATGCAATCAGAGGGAGAAAATACGATTGGAAGGGTAGAAGAGGAGTGGGATGAGTGACGTGGAACTATCGCTTTGATTGTAATGAATAGCTGCGGGTTGGTTTCAAATGGAAAATTAGCAGTCTAGCGTCCCGGGGCCGGGGCGGGGCACGGTGTGAGAAGCACTTGGCAATAACCCGACATAGATCAGCCGCAAACGGCATTTCATAAAGATCATTTTATAAGGACGCAAGAGCACTGCGTAAAGAGAATTGAGCTGCGATCGCTTAGCGCGCAGTCGGAGGTGCCCACTCGCAGGCATGAACCCCCAAATGCTAGCCGCCGTCTTCTGTGCCATTATTCTATTTCACTCAACCGCAATGGCGTCCGTCTACCTTCCCAACTCCTTCTTCAAACTCCGACCGCTGCATCCTTCGGCGAGAAAGGCAAGTACGCCCTCCTCACTGTCTCATACCAATATATTCTCTTTTGTATTTTAGCCGACTGACGAGAGTTTAGCGCGAATACTGGACGACCATTCCAGAGATAGAGAAAGGCGATACGAGTCAATTCAGCCGCTGTCAGAAGGTAATCAACCAAGGCGCTACAGCAGATATTGGATCCATCGACGCCCCGCTCTGATAAGACTGCAGTAGTTCGCGACGAGCAAATCGACATTCGTCGCAGCGCCGATTGTAAATCGGTTTCAATACTCTCACTGCTTTTTAAAGCAAACCAGCACGATGTGGAAGCGATGTCTTGTGGTCGTGAACAAAGTAACCTCCCACTTGCGCGTCGATGTAAAATTAAACTAATTGCATCGTCCATAATGAAGCATAAAAGATACAATTTCGATTTTCATCTGTGACCGGAAAAAGCGTATTAGACTGATTGGGGACCTAATAAGGCTGACAACGCAAACATCGGCTCAATTTAAAGTCGGCCTAAGAATAAACAGCGACATCGCCTACCACCAATCGAACAGTCCAATCAGGCCACGCGACGGTTCGGCGCTTCGTCTACTCTCTCTCTCTATCAATATGCATTACATGCTTACGGGAACGATCGTCGCGGTCTTCATTGCTTTCACTGTCGCGCAAGACCATGAGGCGGTAAGCGGCTCGTATAACTGTGATTTGACTTGATTTGAGCTCATAATCCTGAGTCAACCGACCGAAATCGAAGTTTCGGAAGCCAAAGAGTCGCGGTGTTGCAAATTTCTGGGCTCAGGTTCTAACCTTTTCGCTGTATGTCAGAGGAGGCCGAGATTAATATATCCAGAATGGCAGGTTTAATGAGATCAAACACCGAGAGGGTAAAATCCAGGTATATTGCCCATTTCAGTGTTCGTGAAGTCGTGTGCGAAAAAGCCATAGAATAGCTTGAATGTAAGATATTTCGAGGAGGTTCGAATAGACCCCTAACCAATATTAATGCGGAGTAATGGAAAGCGGTATACTTTAAGCAGAAGCGCGGACTACGAGAGTTCTACTTCCTCCAACAAGTCGGAAAAAACGCGGAGCCTGCAGCGTGGCGAGACCAACTTCGTCAGCTGCGAGCCGAAGTGTCCGAAGTTGCACCTCTTAGCGCTACATTGCCTCCCGTCGACAACACCCCCTCTCTCCCCATCCCTACTAGCGATCTAAAGCAAATGATTGAGAAAGATGATCCTATACTAGCACGCGCCGAATTCAAGCGAACCAATGCTCGAGCTGCGAACACTATTCGACGCATCGTCGCCCGATTGGTCGCCCTCGGCATTGGACGTTGGGGGCAGCGTTAGATGTCAACACAGATCCACGAACACTGCTTATCGTTCATTGCCTAACTTGTCAATACTGTTTCTACAGTAAACTTGTCAATTCGTTCACCGGTCACCGTCTACACTCTACGTAACACGGAGACATTAAGTATAGTCAAAACTTAGCGATCAGTAAAAATAAATGTTAGACTGAATAAGGCAAACTCCTTCGAAAGTCGATAGCACTTCCTTATAGCAATTTACGCAGGTAAAATGGTGCCTGGCGAGATTTCTTGTTACTGATAGAAAATTTTTGACCATACAGACGAAAGAAAATTGTACTGACCTCAAATCCTCCAACCATTAGCAGAGCGTGGATTTTGAAATGTTCGAGCGACTTGGCTATACGATCAAACATTTTCGTGGGCAGCTGTTTTTGCGTTCCCAAGAACGACCCGCCGTGCATTACCCAATTCGTCACGTCTCCCCACTTCATTTCCTGAAACGAAAAAGAATGTAGCAACTGAGCGAATGACGTGACTTTCCCGAATCCAATTAGGTATATTTTCATTGCTATGATAGCTTTTCCGTATCTTTAACACGGACCACTCACTTAAAAACAAATTACTCTCGAGCATACTGGAATGCAAATAGAAATTACTGCAAGAGGAACTCGAGTCACGCGTAGATGTAAAATGTGTTGATATATCGTTGTTAGCCGCGCATCATATAAGACTGTTTAGCGGTATTGCAATTTAAAGTGAGTAGGCGACATGTGCAGCTAACAACAAAGTACGTCACAATTGGTCCAGTCAAGAAGTGCTGCAGTTGCTTAACAAGCTGACCTTAAACTGTCCGTTGGCAAGTCCTTCGAAAGAATTGTGAACGCCGTACACATTGCAGTGATGGTACAGACCGAGTCGCACAAAGGAGCGCACTGCGGCATTCATTCCTGCAATCGTATAATCATCAGTGATGAGGTGATAAGAATTTCCTATGGAGGGAGAACCGTACCACCAGCGGGAGCTCCGACGTTCATAATGGCGAGATTGAAAGTGTGGCCGCCGGCTAAGTTGACCTTTTCCTTCGGTATGTGCAACTTTGTCAGCAATTTGTAAGTCTCCAAGTTGCGCTGGAAGCTCCGCCCACGCAGACGCACGGCAGTATCCCAGTCCTTGTTGTCCATCGCCTTTTGCACCTATAAATAACACTAATACAATTAAAGCTAAGCAAATTTATCCTATATCAATTACCACTCTTTAGTATAGGGGAAATCCGAAAAAATTCGCTAACATCTGGCTGTCATATGGAAATAAGAAGTGCATATGAAAACCGTGCGATCGCTGCCCCATACTTGTATGAGACACTGACATGATCCGTTCGCGCTCATCCGACCAGATTATACTTTACCTTCGCGGTCGGCGATTAAACTGTCTACTCACACCTTCTACTTGTACCCTCATATGACAATAGTAAAGCAAAAACATAAAAAAGAAGACATACCGCTTGAGTGCGTTCGACGCATTGCATGAGCGGCACGCGCACCATCTGATTGCCGTCGATGGAGACGACGCACGGCTCGGACTCGGGCGTCATCTCCATCAAGGCGAGCACCGCCTCGGCGCCCATGCGACAGCCGAGCAGACGGTCGAAAGCGGTGGGACATCCTCCGCGCTGCACGTGACCCAACACCGTCACGCGCGTGTCGTAGTGCAGCGTTTCGGTGATCACTTTTTGCACCTAAAAATTTACCACGTTTTTCACGTACACATTCACCACATTTTTCACGTAAATCTCCACGTCGTCGCGGTTCCAACTGACAAGTGCCTAATACCATTAAAATATATGTACATCTACCTTATATCACCATACAAAATTTAGCTACTCGCGCTAATTAGGCATTCACGAGTGTAAAAAGTTTCCCAAGGATGTTAAATATTTGTGCTGGTGTTCGGCGCTTGAAAATAGAAAAAATCTGGACAATAAATGAGCTCAATAAGCAAATATTTCTAACCAATTCGGCTGAGATGGGGCTGCCGTCGCGGTCGATTGCGCCTTCGGCTACGATGATAATGTTCAGTCGATTGCCTGCAAATAGCGCGATTATACGACGCAATATTACGAATTTCGACGATTTGCCACTCTTAACTATATTCTAACAGCTGAAACGCAACTTATACTGTAGTACTTAACCCTAGACAAACTCTAACCTTATCATAAACGCAAGCGTTTCAACGCATTTTCCCCTCGAAACAGTTCTAAAAAGGTCACTGCGACATATCGTCTCCTCATGGTGACAATAGTCTATAATGGTAATATCCTCATCCTCTATAAATTCATGCAGTGTGATATGCAATTTAGCTTCGAATAAAAAATGCTTGGGTTGAATGGGAGAAACTATGTGAACAACTGAGTGGATATATCAGTGAATAAATGAGGGAACAAATGAGTGGACAACTGAGTGGATAAATGAGGGAACAACTGAGGGGACAACTGAGGGAACAAATGAGTGGACAACTGAGTGGACAAATGAGGGAACAACTGAGTGGATAAATGAGGGAACAACTGAGGGGACAACTGAGGGAACAAATGAGTGGACAACTGAGTGGACAAATGAGGGAACAACCGACCTTCAGATCGCATCTGTGCCAGTTTCTCGCAGAGCAGCTCACGCCAGTTCGTCGGAGGCGGCCACTCCGGGATGAAGCACCAGTCGGCCTCGGAGGCCAAACCGGCGACTAGCGCCAAGTACCCGCAGTGCCGACCCATCACCTAAACGGCACAACCGTAATGCTCTAACATTCTTCATTTATACTCGCAACTTTTCCATTAGCAACGAGAAATCTGATCGAATTAGGCAAGCTACGCTGAAAATCCAAAGTCTATCTCTCTGTCGATACANAACAAGACCCGCCCAGTCCTTGCGGAACTGATTCGCGCCCGTCAGCGAGCCGTCGCCGCCGATGCACACCAAGTTGGTGATGCTGTGCTGCAGAAGATTCTCGGCCGCCTAAAAGATTTCACTTTGCGTCGCTTTCATTGCCGCACAAGAATGAGAGCAATTGAGCGTTAGGTAAAAGAACTGACATCTGACTTTGGCGCTCACCGACGGAATTAAGCGAGATTTATGCATTTTAAGATAGCAGGACCCTCGGCTACGATAAGATATATTCAATGATCAAGAATTAAATCCAGTAGAATCCGCATATAAAGAGTGTTTCCCTTCTTTATCTTGCATTCTCATATATCTGGGCTCCCCTGTATAAGATCTTTTCACTTTAACAATAAAAACACTTCATAAACCAAATTGAATATTTTTTGAATTACTTTCACAAAAAAGTATCCCTTTCGATTTGGAATGTGCCATTATGAAAGCGAAAGTAGCATATCCTTCTCAATAACTGCTCAGACACCTGCACCGCATCGGAATATCAAAACATCAGCCACTCTCCCCTCAAGAAGACTGCTTCCCTACCCTGAGTCGGCCGGCTCTTTCGCGAAAGTCTTTGCAACGCGCCGATCCGATAATCGTGCCGCCTTTCTGAATAATGTCCGAAACGGAGTTCCATGATGCTTCGATGATGTTGTTTCCGCCATCGACCATTCCTTGGTACCCTTCGTGGATGAAAAATACGCGACAGCCGAGGTAAAGTCCCATTCGCACGACGGATCTCACGGCGCTGTTCATTCCTGAAAAAGCACATTGTTCTCCAGAGAAGAAAATCCTGAGACTGCAAAAAATTAAAACGAATACTAGCCAAGCAATTAAATCAGCCACCTTGAGCACAAGACATTCATTTCAAGCAATTTATTCAACACTGCTGCAAATCATATATGCAAGTTAGATACTTTTTTAACGGGGACAAGGGGGTCGTCTAAAAACAAAAAGGTAATCGGTTAGTACAAGCAGCAAAGGGTTAAAATAAACTTTCAACAAATTATGAGTTAAAGTGGTGATTATAGCGATGCAGGTGTGCAAAAGTTTTCACTCTTAGAATGCAAACACACCTATGACAAAGTGACTATGTGTCAAAATGTGAATTACGTTTAGCGTCTGGCAAGACGACGCAAAGTCACTTTGGTCAAAGTATGCTGGCACCCTAAAGGTGCATGTATAAGTCTGAACGAAGAAGTAAAGATTGGTCAATTTGTTCAAAAAAAGACCATGTTCTTTTATAGCTTTAACCGGATTGCGCTCTCAATTGATTACTTTTGCTTATTTACATGGTACAGATTGAAAAGTTTCGACATAAGTATCAAAATGAACGATCATCCCATTAAATTTTCGTTTAAAATGAGAGACGTTCTTTTTTGGATCGATAAATGCATCTCAAGCAAGTTCGAGAGATTAATCAACGTCAATAGCGCAACTAAATAATAATACAGAGAGATGACGGCTTTTCTGGCAAGCAGCAGTCGTGCACTGTAAATGCCATTCCCACTCTGAATTGGACATTTGCCAAATAAAAAAAGACGCTTTGCTACGGTTGTTTCAAAAACGCGTCCTAGTTATTTTTGCAAGCGTCCAATTTAAAGAGAAAATGATATAAAGAAACACAAGCAACAAAAAATAAAGTAATCGCGAAACGACACGAAACAAAACGAACATAGCAAGAAAGCGAAAGCAGGCGCGAGAGGGTGCGAAGCGCAGAGCAGGCGAAGAAAACCGGGCCTTGGGAGTCGCCTCCGCTGGTAAAGACAGCCATGGAGCGTCCACGGTAGAGCTGCGGGGTGATGGCGAGTCCCTCCTTGCCGGCGACGGGGATGATGGAGTCTTTGCGGCTCTTGAGGGTAAAACGGTGCCGGGGCGGCGAGAAGTCGCGAAGAGGAGGAAGGGTATCGCCAAAATCATCCGGCCCCTTCTCCTCCTCCTCATGGTGCGGTGTCGGTAACTCCCCCGACATACTGGGAGTGGACAACGCTGCGAGTGCAGCGCCCACTGAAACTAAAAATCAGGGCATTGTGCCAACTGACCCTGCGAATCGCCGCCGCTCGTGAAAACCGCCAAACGCCGCCCGCTGTACGTCATCGGCTGCACGTACTCTCCCTCGCGACCTACGAAGCTGCCCTGAGTGTCCGAACGTTTCAATGGCGCCAATTGCGACCATGTTAGACCCGTCTCGCTCGGCGATCGACGACGGCTGATGTTTCCGCGACGTCCTAACCGCTCGCTCGTTAAAAAGACTGAAATATTGCAGTGTTCAACAACTTCAGTCACATACAGTCAAATTAGGATATAATACAAGCGCCTGACACCATTATAATAGATTTACCGTTTACCATATATCACCGTGCAATATATAGCGTCCTGCGCTAACACAGGCGTCCGCGTGTGTAGAAGATCTCGTGAGGATGGTAAACATTTGTACTGGTATTAAGCGCTTGTGGATATAACAGCTTAAGAAATCAAAAATATTGCTCCAACAGAGACTTTCCTCATAATACACCACACTCACGTCATTGTTTGTCACTTTGAATGTCATTTCGTCAGCCCTGCTTCGGTTCAAATGCAAATAGGACGAAACTGGACGCAAAAATAACGTATTGGGATGCAATGAATGTACTTTTAGTCATTCGTCCATCATAATCCGCTACTTTGAATGCAATTTCGTCACGTTTCTATACCGTGAGAAAGTAGTAGATCCTTGTTTACGTAGTTATGGAACTTTTACTAGCCTTCAATGAACCTAACTGAAATGTTGTCGAAACATGATGCAATCGACTGTAATCCTGATGAAACGGAACGCATGGCTGACGAAATTAAGTGACAGGCTATGGCGAAATACTCCCGTATATAGTGGGTTCTTGCTATTTTGCTTATTTGCAGCATATACGACCAATACCATTGCAAAATTGTTTTATAACGTATTCCCTTTCTTTTTGCAGAATGAACCGTTCAAGCTTATGAAAGAAGCTCTAGTACTAAAACATAGTGATAGATAAATCCTCAAATTATGAGGCGAAAACTCTTTTAAAATGAATCAATTTCAAAAATTCGATCAAAAATACGTCACTGACAAATTATTTGCTATTACATCCAGAATAAGCTGCGTGTTGCAAAGAAAGGGTATTCTCAAAATAGCTCATAAACCTATCACAATCGCTCCTACATTCGAGTTCGACTATATGAACATGCGAAAGGCAACATACTGTCTTGTGTTCGAGGAGTTGTCACCGGCGGAGTTTCGGCCTCAATAGAGAAGCGAGGCGGAGGGTTGCCATCGTAGCAGTAAGGGCTGTCCATGTAGCCAGAGGCAAAATCTGGCGTGAACTCTGGAGCGCCCGCACCCGCCGGTAGCGATTGCAACATTATCGACGGCACCGACGACGCCTCATGCAATAGCTGTCGCCCTCCGCCGCTTTCTTCATCTTTTTTGGAGCTGTTCGTCGACATTTCTTCGATCCGTCGTTAGTCGTGTGACTAACCTTTGATCACACCTATGAGAAGACTAGGTGCGTTCCCTCCCCCTGAGAGACGCGCCCTTAAGTCATATTACTATGTTGTTGACGATGACGAATTTTACGTGCCAAACTGAAGATAATTTGTTCCTGTCCTCTATCTAAACAGATCAGGCTGCCGCTAAAATACCGTACTAGTAGTCGAACGATGTATATTTTATTGAATGACAGAATTTACCGTACTTGTTCACGTGCTCTTAAATTGAGTATCGTCTAGGGTAAGCAGCCATGCTGTCATCAGTCGCCTGCTCATCAGTAAGGTTTTCGTGTTAGGACTTGAAATTTTTCGTTCATTACTTATTCTCTACTGTGCTGAGCTTCGTAGCGCACTCCTCGTTACGCTCGGTTGGTTGTATCGTTGGTTGATTGCGTGCATTTTTTGTTATTCACCGTTGCTAAGCTTCTGTTGAGTTCCGGGAAGATGTTCTTTTTCTTTATAAGCCATGATTCACGAAGAAATGAAGAAGATATCTTAGAGACAGACGTTAGACTAATCGATTTTAGTCGAGTGAAGACTAGAATCTAGCGGCAGGTCATGGAATGTTCATGTACCGTAATAAACCTGCAATACTCTGTTCGAGACCCTAATGTTTTGACCGGGTATCCGTTTTTCTTTTTGTAGTTCGCTTGTTACTGAAAGAAAAGCTCAAAAATTAATTTCAGAAAGTATTCCTCATTCTTTCTTACTTCCCATGAATGATCAAGTAAAGCTTAGAAAGTGAATAAAATAAATACAGAGTTAAAATGGTGTGGGCATTTTGATAGTTGTGATCTCTCCAGCATGTGGTTGGGACGCCCTGCAATCACTTGCTATGAACGACATCAATACATGAGGGTCAGGATGCGCAGCATTTTGGGCTCAATTATGAAACCTTTTAATTAAGTGTATCAATTGAAAAAATTTGGCTATAACTGCAATTCTAAGAACGAGCCCGTTTTCAGTCATTTTCCCAAACAGAGTAAAAGTGCCTAAGTCTAGACAAAAGGGTTTTTTGAGTCTGTTTCGAAAAATTTGTGCTAAGATACCCGAGCTTGTTGCAAATAAGGGCAAATGGAACCTCTCTAGACATACTTGCCAATTATCGTAGGTCTAAGGATGATATGTGGTGTGATAAAGATTTAATTGTAATAATCGCAAAGCGGACAATGTCAAACTTGCAAACAGTTTTTGTTTTGCGATTGTTTATCTCAACATAGAATGATCAAACTATCATGATATGGCGCTCATTTTGTAGTCAAGCCTCTCCTCTATACACTTATCAAGTTTCGTTAAAATCTGTTAGTTTGTTGTGGAGAAATTTTAACTGAAAGTAAAAAATTGCATTCAGAGCGCTTTCCATCTGTGCAGTTCAAAATCTCTCACTTTTTTAAAGTAGTGTAAAATGACGAAAAATGATCCAATTACAGTGATTAAAAAAGGAAAATTTAACTTAAAAATTCCTCTACAAGATGCAAAAAGCCGCATTGAATTTGGTTTCGCAATACCAGAATTATTTGTCTTCAAACTTGCCTCGTTTCTATCGGCGCGCGCTGTAACGAAATTGAATGAGGAAAAACGAAATTAAACGGCAACAGCTATAAGTCGAGCTAAAAGCTATACATTATCATTGCGTTAAGTACGACTTTAGCTCAAGTACGCGATATGAAACAAGACCATTAATTTGTATTGCGCGCTGTCTGGCCTAATCCCGCTTTACACAGGTGTACAGTACAGACTTAGCCGATTGGTGCGGTACTGTCAAAATGCCCACACCATTTTAACTCTGTTTTTATTTTATTCACTTTCTAAGCTATACTTGATCATTCATGGGAAGTAAGAAAGAATGAGGAATACTTTCTGATATTAATTTTTGAGCTTTTCTTTCAATAACAAGCGAACTACAAAGAGAAAAACGGATACCCGGTCAAAACATTAGGGTCTCGAACAGAATATTGCAGATTTATTACGGTACATGAACATTCCATGACCTGCCGCTAGATTCTAGTCGAGTGAAGCCATGAATACTTGCAGGCAGCTAGCTGGAAGTAATTATCCCCCACGGATTAGCTGAGGGTCAAATCACGCCCAATCGACTAAAACTCAATTCTGTGAAGCATAAACTTGCAAGTTTTTTCTCGAAAAACCCCTTTTTAACTGCTATCTCTCAGCATTTTGCACCATTATAGCGTTCGGGCTGACATAAAGTTGTATTACGTAGCTTCTGATCTTAGCACGTTCAATTAGGAGCTTTCTATGTTATAGCATTCTATATTCGATTGAAGACGTGTAATCCCGTTCATAAACTGCAACTGCATTGTTATGTGGATCTTTTGCAGATTACACAAAAGAAAACCGCTGAATGTAAGACGACTAACACTGGCCAGATTGACGTTGTCGCAGAAAAATGTCCCAACAGTCGCAGCCGTCGTTGGACGGTCAGCCGGCGGAGGACGGGACGGACGGGACGAAGTGGACGTGCGGCTACTGTACATACAACAACTGGCCGTTGACGGCAAAATGCACGATTTGCCGAATGCCGAAGCCGATTCAGAATCTTCGCATAGAGGACGCCGTCGCAACGATGAGCAGTCCCTATGCCGACATGAACTCCAGCGATTGTCCGCAGATGGAATTAGGTCAGTGGGGGGATGGTCTGCTTGCTGTTTTCAACAAGCTTTCTGTTGCTGGTTGAAGGCCAGCGAGTACTTTCAAAGTTTGTTTGAAAGCGTACATTTTCGCTTCCGGTAGTTGAGTGAAGATTGGACATTTACCAAACTAAAGGAAGGAGTACGTTTTAATCTAATTCTTGAAGTATGCGCTGGCCTTAAGAGACTAGCCGGCCCGCACAAGAGCTACACTCGACTTAAATGGAATGAACAGCTCAAAGATTTCGAGCCAAAACAGAAAATGGATGATTTCAGAGCGTTGGGCGTGCTTGTCATGTACTTATCTGAACTGGCCGCGATCGCGCAAGTGTGTGCAGTGCCAGATGTCGAAGCCGTCGCCGGCTACTCGCAAGATCTCCGTCGACTGCGTCTCATCCGCTTCATCTGACGGAGAAGCGCCCAAGCAGGCCATCTCACCCGGCAATCGCAACTCCAGCAGCCCTCCGCTCAGCTCGACAATTTTCCAGCCGTGTATGCTTTTATATCGTTCAGGCTCTACTACAGGGTGTCTCGGATGTCAATACCCACATCCAAAAGTAATTTGACTGAGGGGGATGACTAATTACTTTTGGGGCACCCTATATGTTGTAGTAGTATACTACGGCTTAAGTGGGATGAGGTAAATGTTAGTTTTCGCGACGGGAAAGTAATCGAATGCTCTGAATGAGAGTTGGGGAGATAATAAATGTCAAAATCTAATATATTAAGCAACATTGATCTTGCTTGGACCACTACGTGAATCGTGCATTGCATTGACTTCATCAAGCAAGTTCAGAAATAGATTCTTACCCTGTTTCTCAAACAGAAATTAGAAATTCTGTCACGGGAGGAGGGGGAATTCAACATGCGCTATATAGCGCTATAGTATGGTAATTAACGAAATCACAGTTCGTTTACATTTCGAGCCTTTGCGTGGGACTTGGCACTTATTGGTAGCATCTTATTGATAATTATTGGTCATCATTAATGGTAATTACTGATAATTATTGCTAAAATGTTGCAGGCTCGCCAGGGACGTCAACGCCTCAGTTAGACAGCACCATAGTGGCTCGTAAGCTGCAGAAATGGACGTGCAACGGATGTACATACCAGAATTGGCCGAAGACGCCGCGATGCGTCATGTGCTACACTCCGCGTCCAGGCCTGGCCATCAGTCCCCGAATGCGCAGCGCTGTCCAAAGTCCCAACGCACCGTCTAGTCCGCAAGCGGAGACGAATTCCGGCAGTCAAAGTCCCACCGGTACATTCTCGCACTACTTATAGTCGATATTTTTCGATCAGTAGCAAGAAATCTGGCAATGCACCATAGGTGGCAAAGATGAGATCGGCTTTTAATTGTGAAAATACCATTTTTCACCAAGAATGATAGTCGTTTCTTAGTTTCCACGTGCGTAAATTGGGAGAAAGAAGCGCTATCGATTTTCGTAGCAGTTTGCCTTATTCAGTCTAAGACTTCTTGTTACTGATCGACTAATTTTGATTATACTTTAAATATAATTCACTGAACTTCCCATTTTAGGAAGTCGCGACAAGAAACGCGTTCTCCAGGACGAGTCAGGCTACGAGGGAACTGGCCGGAAAAGTCCCAAGTCCAGCGGCCCTCCATCCGTCGGGTCCAGCAACGAAAACCTCGCCGCCGCCGCCCCTTCGCCAAGCGAAGGAGGGGTACGTCAAACCTTTTCTGCTCTTGTTATTGCATCGATAACATTGTTTCTTAAAATCATGAAATTACTTAATGCAAAAGTTATGCCATCGATCGGTGTGACGCATATCATAGTCTATTCCTGACTTCATTTCATAAAATATCCGTGTTCTGCAAGTATTCGAAAGGCAAATTCTGGTAGCGAAAGCGTCTTTATCCAGTTATGACAGGTGTCCTAAGTCTTTGCTTGCCTGATATCTTAAAAGCGTGTTATAGCTTAAGGACATCCAAAGTCACGAGCAATTCTAGGAAAAAATACACTACCAACTAATTGTTTTTGGGACCATATTTGCAAACATCAAGCTAAATAACCTCGCATAAACAAACATGACAATGGCGAATACCGCCGCACTTGTTGATGGAAGTTATGTCTAGGACGCGCTCGATCGTCATCTGCGTCGTCTGAGGCATCAGCCGAATCGCACGCTCGAATTTCTCTGGCTCAACGCCGTCCGTTCCGTCGTGTCGTCGTCCAACGGCGATGCCGACCACGTCGAAGCGTACCTCGCGGCCGGCGGCGACCCCTCGCGTCAACTCACAAATTCCGAAGTACATTTGCACTTTTTATCATTTTCTTATCTTTACTCACCCGCTTTTAATCGCTAGTGATGATTATATTGAGAAGCGAACATAATCGCAATAGTAAGTTATTGCCTTATGTTGAATGTACTACTGCAATGAACTAACGATGAGTGGGATGTTGGGTACTCCTGTAGAATACGATTCCAAAATCACTCAGTGCAGTGTTTTCCCATAGAATCAGACTTGTCTGCATTGAAAAGGCTGATTTTGGGACTTACGAGGGGTGGTCAAAAAGTTCGTAGAACTCGGCACGTGCAAATATCGGTTTTTTGCACGTGTTGAGCTCTACGAACTTTTTGACCACCCCTCGTAATTCAACAGGAGTGCCGAATGTTGGCTAGATCAATAGGATAGAGCAGCGATTTTGATGGATTTCTGGATAAAAATGTCGCGATTTCAGTCGCAAATGCTGGAACGCGCGCACAGCTCGTGCGTGTTCGAGGTGGGTCACACTTTGCTGCTGTTGGCGCTGCGCTACCAACGCGACGACATCGTCACTCTCTTGCTCGGTCGCGCCGACATGGAGCACAACGCGAGCGACATTGCTCACGGCAGTGGCGGCGGACGCATCAAGCGAGTGCCATGTTACGTCTCGCCCGATACCGCGGCGAATATCCGCCGTAGCGTGGCGATGTCGCTCCGCCAGCGCAAGGGCGAGCTGCCCTGCTTCTACTTCTCGGAGATTACGACTTTCGCACTTCCCGCAAGTACGCCGCTTTTCATTTATTTATCTAGGAAGCAGGTATTATGACGATATCGATTTTATGTTTAACGCGTGGGACGCTGGTTTATCGATCAGCGATTAGGATACAGACAGTGTAACACCTTGATTAACAATGCATTTCACTGTTATTTTTCTTGCATCGTACTCATAATGACTATTTAGGCATCTATGAGCTGACGCCTCCGGCTCTTCAGCGTCGTCTGTTTGATGAGGTGCTTGATCGCGGTGTTCAAAAAGGTTTGTATCTTCATGTTCCATCTTTATATATTATTACCAGTTGAACAAGACATATTCCAAATCAATCAGGACGTTATATTATGTTGAATACGCTCGGGAAAAGCCCTCTTTATTTTGGAATATGTTCGTATTTAAGTGAAAATGGTATAATGTTAGCAAAAAATTGTGCACTTTGTTTCAGAGTTGGAAGAGGAATGTGCGATTATCAACTGGTCTTTGGAAGTAACTGATCGTCTTTCTTCACGGCTGTTCGCGCTGTGGAACCGTACGGCCGGCGATTGTTTGCTCGATTCTGTTCTGCAGGTTTGTCTCTTAAGCTTAAGTATACTCGCATTTTTTCATTAGCAAGGACATAAATAATGGCTTAGTTTGACAAATTACTTTAAAAGCTTATCACTCATCCAATTTTTGTGCGTGTAGGCCATTCCCAGTTTAGTAAGGACACTTTCAAAATCAACCAGTACATTTTATATTTTGATTAGACTTAAGAATACAATTTTTCATTTGAATAATGTTCTCTTTGAATTGGAAAGTTGTTAGATATGTTCAATATACTGTAATGGTATTAGATGCTTATGGAGAAGCACGCAGAATTTGAAATGGAAAATGTAGCTACTATCGTATGTTTAGGCAACGTGGGGCGTATTCGATTCGGAAAACAGTCTTCGCCAGGCTCTGGCAGATTCTCTCACGGACGCCGCTCAATCGTCAGTTTCACCTTTGCACTTTTCAATCATTCCTCTGACCTAATTGTTCTCCTTCGCAGATTTTACCCGCGATGGCGCGAATATGAAACTCTCTTGGCCAAAGGCATGCAATATTCCCTCGACGAAAATCAATTCATTCGCGACTGGGACTACATTCTGAAATTGGCTAGCAAGCCTGGCTCCGCCCTGGAACAGGTACGTTCTGTTCGCGTGGAAGCGGTCGCATTTACGCGTTTGTTCGCGGATCTTAATCACATGGAAGCGGTAATATTTTCGCTTCCGTTTGGGGTCTTGAATCGCGTGGGAGCGGCAATATTTTGCTTCCGTTTGGGGATTTGAATCGTTGGGCAGCGAGCAAGTTATAAATAGCCGTGCTGGCACTCAGTTGACAGCGCTCTGTCACTTGATTAAACATAGAATTGTTCAACATTGATTTTTCGACTCAAGTGACGCAAACTCGCCGCCTTTTTTAGGCTTTGGCTTGGCTTAACAAAATCCCTCCCTCTAGGCGTATGCATTAAAAGAAGGATGCTGCCACAGTATGATCTCATGCCTTTTAATAACAGCAATGCATAACATTAATCTGCCGTGATATGAGGTATTCTTTTTTATACCTCCCCTCAGAATCACAAGAGCCTTATCCAAGGCCATAGCATGATACACTGAGATGAAAAAGGAGCGTATATGAGATAAAAATGAATGACTGGGATACATCATTGAAGTATATTAGAGAGCACTGAAAAGTTCACAAAAGCTATAAATGAGCTGCGCCGAAAAAGACGCTAACTCAATGAAATTTGGCCGATCTGTTTACGATGGACTTGCAGGCGCACGTGTTCGCGTTAGCGCATATTGTCCGTCGGCCTATCATCGTGTACGGCGTGCGCATCGTCAAGTCCTACCGCGGCGAGCACCTCGACTATGCGCGCTTCGAGGGCGTCTACCTGCCGCTGTTGTGGGAGTCGTCGTTTTGCTCGCGTTCGCCCATTTGTCTGGGCTATACGCGCGGTCACTTCGTCGCACTCGCTCCCATGGAGCCACCCGGATTCCGACGTGAGTTTCATCGCTTGTCCTTCTCGTTCGCGTCTAATATACAGTGGGATGGTAGCGTAATATTGCTTTAAAGTTAGGCAGTTCACAGCGATGCTCAGCGCTAATTTTCGTAATGAGCTTGATTCACAAACGTCACGATTAACAATCCAAGATTACAATATAAACCGATTCTACTTGCTGCTATGTTTTTAACCGGCCGTAATCTCGAGGTTACAAAAGAGGACTTATCTCGCGATTCGCAAATACGGCGCCTGTTGGTATCTCTCTGGGCACAAACCACAAAATAGAACGAATCGTTGGTAATATGTGTGGGGAGCTAGGAGGAAGAGGGATGCAAAACTGTGACATAAGTTGACCGGATATCTGTCAGGCGCAACAAGATTGGACGCTCGTTCGCGCTACGTGCATCTGCCGCTGCAAGACGGCGACGGGAAGTTGCTCCCGGTGCACTTCATCGGGCAGAACGAAATCGGCCACGAGCAGCAAATGCTTCGCACTTGGCTCGACGTCACCGTCACCGACGGCGGTCTCTGGTGCGCCAAGATGAAGCTCCACAACCCCCCTGCCCTCGTCGACCAGATGATCGGTACGTTGATGTTGTTTGATGATCGCCCAGATGGCTGCTACTTTCATCCACTCTTACCGTTGATGCACCACTTTTAAACAAGAACTGGCGTTTTTTCTCTCATGTTTTTTATGTTTGACCGAAAGTTCACGAAAGGAAACAGTTCCCTGAATAATGAAGATATTAGATATTTGTACTGGTGTTAGGCACCTATATTGCATTGGGTCGCTCAGTGTGAAGTCGTAATGTTTTAAATGCGATCACTTGCAGAAGACTGGTTGGATTACTATCGCCGACAAGGGCAGCACATGACGGCGTTGCAGCAGCGCAACGCGAGCAGCGGGGGGCAGCGCTTCCATCGCAGCTCGCCGACGCCGTCGCCATCGCCGTCGTCGATTCCGAGCGGCGGCGCGGTGCTCAGTCCGCCGCCGTCGCCCGCGCTCAACAAAGAGTCGTCGTCGTCGTCGGCCGTCTCCCCGACCGACAAGCTCACGCCCCTCATTGGAGCTCCGTCATCTACCGCCTCTCATCATCTGGAGACCGTCGTCGAAGCCGCAGAAACCGTCGACGGCCCCGCTCATCCCAAATCCATCTCCGCTCCCAATCGCCAGCCCGACGATGGCACTTCAACCAGCGAAGAATCTGAAAATGAAGAATGAATCTACCCGGGGCTTTCGTACATGACGCTCTCCTTGTTGTACATTGAAAAGGACGCGCTAATTTGTTGGGGAAGGTACAATCAATAACTGTCTCTTCTCCCCTCTTTCTCCTTTTTTTCTCCTCGAGTGATGCACATAGCCAATTTGAAGACGTACGAAATTATTTTCCAGTCACACTGTAGTACCAAACCAACCCGCCAATCGGGACTTTCGTCGGTCGATTTTTGTCTTAGCTATTCCTGTATTTGAGTGAATGTACGAAGCAGTTGAACCTGTCGATGGATGCACACTACTTGACCACGTATCTCCTTCCTGTGTTTTTTTTAATTACAATTGCTTTGAATGGAATGCGTGACTTGGTAAACTAGTGGCGCTTTATGTTCGGCCTCAGGTGTACATATTTTAGCGTCCTTTGGCTTTCCTCCGTGATAGTACTGTAAATAACATTGGTATGGATGGTATTTGGGGCGGCAGAATCGCTGCCTTTGCACCTGACGCATTCACAGTCTCGTCACCGATGACGATGCAATTGACCGCTGTTGCTAGGCAACAATCATACGCACATTCGCTCTGGACCTGCCGCGCGCATATTCCACCGTTTCCTGTAGTGTTCACAGCCACCGCCATCTCTGCAAGCAAATCTCCGCCTAACGAAGAGATGGCACAGACGGCTGAACGAGTAACTGGCGCCGAAGAACAAATGTCTAATCCACCAGCTGTCCAGGGGCAGTTGGAAACGCAAGAGTCGGCGCAAGAGAATCGCCGCAGACGGCGACGACGACCCTCTCAAGCTTCATCGACCACCAGCGAACAGCCGGCGACAAACACTCGGTTCGATTATACATCTTAGTTGTTTTCCGTTTGCAGAGTGGAATTTCAGACGTCTGCCTGCCATTCGAGGCACTCAGCCGCCGCCACCGGAAATGGTGATAGGACCCGGCCAGGACCCAGTCGACGTCGCCGCTATTCGCCCTCCGCCGGTTCTCAAGGACGCTCAACCGACAAGTGTGCCGATTGCGAGCATATTCGTCCAGCAGCCAAGTAAGCTCACGCTTTCGCCACGCTCTTTGCCTCTCTTTCTGTTCGTCAGCGAGCAGGTATAGGCGTTACGGTTATTCAGCCCCCTATGCTTCAAAGAATCTCATACCTAATGGATCAAAGTGGTTTGGGAGATAGCCAACTTTTTTGTCATTATAAGCAAAGGAACCACTTGACTTGGCGCACATGAGCGCATTGCTGTATGTTGGACAAAAAATTTGGCGATCTATTTCCAAATGCGCCCCAACCTCGCCGCTGAAAATCCTCGGAGAGATATGCTCCAAGTCGTCTGGCCATCTCGCCTGACCCTAACGCCTAAACCTATGCCCATATCTGCAAACGATCGACCAAGTGCATCGCAAATCAGAATTTTTTCAGAACGATTTCGTAAAACAGACCGCGAAGCATATGAGCAAGTGCTCGCAGAGCGCGGAGTGGCGACGAACGATGACGACGGCGTTGGTGGAGCGCAGGTGGTGGGGTCGATGGACGCCGGTGCGGTCTTGCAACGTGGCTTTCACTCAGTGGCGTTGATGCTCCAAGGTTCGAGCCATACGCTCTAATATTAGTTACACGTGTGAGCATTGCAGGCTTACTCGCCGGAGTTTCGCTCTGCCAGTGCTTTTTCATCCTCCTGTTCAGCGGTGAGGAGCAGATCACCTTTCTCCTTTCCTTCGCTCCAGCCGCCTTGCCTTCTCAAACCATCTACGTTGCCTATGTGATCTGCGCCGTGGGGGCTCTTGACCGGTAACCACACTAATTACCTTTTCTCACATTTGTGTCGCAGTGTCACTATTGTTCTTCTGTCTCTCCAGGTGCTTGTATCATGGCATACTGGAGGAAATCTTGTCCCTTTCTCAAGAGGATTTAAGCAAAAGAGACCATTTTGAAGCAAACTTTGAACGTTAAACTCTAGCATCACTAATAGCAGACTTATTATAGTCACTTTTTACAAATTCAATAGAAAATCGTCACTGAAAATGTTACTGCTACAAAAACAGCAGCGCACGTGTCCCTTTATCTGAAAACACGCTATAGTAATTTTGACCGCCTAATGGCCATCTCTCCGACGAAGGAGGCGCGGCACATAAAAGCAGGCTCGACTTGACTGCCTGTGAGATGAGCTACTAGCGACATCCTGTCTTCGCGCTGGAGTGTGACTTATTGCAGCTACGACATTGGCCAATCGTTTCGTCGCGTTGTGCTGCGAGCAGTGACCTTCCAGTCGGGGGCAGTCTCCGTTCTGCTTTACTTGGGCGCAGTGGCTCTATTGCTGTTGAGCGCGCCATTCGACGAGCGCCTCGATCGCAGTCGAACGGACCGGACGCAACTGTTCACGACGACGACGGATGACCGTCGGGTGGCACAAGTGAGTGCGTACGCTGTTGATATATCGGTGAAAAAGATCGAGGAATGAGCATATGCGGACAGGGTGGCCGCGACGCCGAGCGCCCGCTAATGCGTCGGCGCAGGCGGTGGCGGGTGCCTTTTTTGCCGACGGCTGCCGAAAATCATATATTCGCGGGTCTGAAATGTGGGCGCTAACGCCGTCGGGCGACGAAATCGCATCATACCCTTCGAGCGCTTCGGCCGCGCGTCTCATCCTCATTGCGTCTCCTGCGACGCCGGATAGCAAATCTCTGCGCGTTTAGCCGTGGCTGGTGGATGAGGTGAGAGTGTGGAAGTGGGCTGCTGTCGCTCGCGCCGTTCTCACCGTCGTCGCCTGGCTCATCGTCGCCGGCAAGCCCGACACCGACCAACTCCACAAGCATATGAGACAGACCGACCAGGTGAGCGCCTTCGAGTATGCAAGTGTGGGCGATGAAGGAGTGGGGCTTTTAACGCTTATCGGACAGCCCGACTGGTGTCGGAGTTTATCCGAGTGGCGCGAAGAACAAAACTCCATCGCTCCCCGGGGTCGAGCAATCAGCTAATGACATCCAGAAGCGCGTGTTGAGGATGCGATAGGCCGTGATGGATGTTATGGGTGGAACTCGACGCTTCGGCCGCGCCCCGTCGGCCGCACGCATTCTAGTCGGGTCGGGTCTTGTGGTCGAGAATAAAGCGCGACTCTCTGTTGGGACACTAACGGCGAATACCACGCGCTTATCTGTGCGCCGGTCGACTGAGTGCACGTCCAGCGGCACTCGTAATTGCCTCTATGCCGAGCGGGCGTCCTGCAACAAGCCGGTGTCAATTCGCTTTTAGAATTTCGCCGAGTCGCTCAACAGGGCGGCCGCAGTCGCGCCCGCTGTGGATAGGCCGTCGCAAGCACAACAGCAACTGACCTAGCCGATCGCAGCTTTTCTGTTCGTCGCGTCACCGCGTCGACGGTCGTTCGTTTTCATTGTGTACTTTCGTCATGGCATTATTAACGGCCGCTCCGTGATCGCTCGCCTACGTACCTCTATTGTCCTCCTCATGGCCTGCACCACCGACGCCCAGTACAACGCGAGCGCGGTGAGCGCGCTGAGCAAAGTCGACCTCCTCTACGAGCACGGCATCATCGGATGGCCGAACTTCACTCACTGCCTGCCTCACTGCGGCTTGTGTCAGGCGTTCCTCAGCGAAGGTAAACAAATTTCCGCGCAATAAATTGATGAAGGCGAAGCTTGTTCCTTTCTTAGGTCCGTACATCACGTACAACTTGGTGGTGATCGGATTTCTGCTGCCCGTGATCGGAGTATTCGGCTTGTTCGGCAATGCGATGTCAGCCTTCCTGTACAGCAGGCCGGTCCTGCGCTCATCCACCAATCTCTACCTGTGCGCGCTCGGCTGCAGCGACTGCGCGGTCATCGTGACCGCGCTCTTTCTATTCTTTGTCGACAGCGTACGACGCTATTCCGTCACTCTGACTACAATGTTCGGCCAGTTGTCGCCGTTCCTGTATCCGGCCGGCATGGCGGCTCAAACGTGCTCGGTATATTTCACAATGGCGGCGGCGATCGACTGCTTCGCGCAAGTGTGCCTTCCGCAGACAGTGAAGCAGTGGATCAGCCAACCGAAGCTGATTATGTCGACAATATGCTTCGTGATCATCTTTGGCATCGTCTACAACATCCCGCACTGCTTCGAAGCCATCGTCGTCGAGTGTTGGCACCGCAAGTTCTTGACGGAGACACTTGAGGTGTGTCCGGACCCATTTCGCTTCACTCCGACCTACTTGGTGATTTACTACAAGTACATGTACACGATATTTCTCGCCGTGGGACCGCTTATTCTGCTCATCATACTCAACTCGTTTATCATAATCGCGACGATATTGCTGAAAAGGCGAAACGCTGGAGGCGGAGCCGATTCAGGAGATACGATAACTTTGGTGCTGGTGGTGCTGCTATTCATTTTCTGCAATGTCGCAGCGTTATTGTTGAACATCTTCGAGAGCAAACTGGGCGAGATATTGGGACCGGACATAAACTATGTGGTCGACGGTAGCAATCTGATGGTGGTGCTCAACTCGAGCGCTAATTTCGGCATCTACTACGCATTCAGCGGCGCGTTTCGCGACGCGTTCAAACACTACGCCTGCAGAGCGCGCGGCTCCTCAGAGAAGTTGAAGACGATGAGGCAAGTCGGCGGCAACACGACATTGCCGGTGGCGGCCGAAGGCATAGCGCTGAAGACGACTCACATGACGCTGGCAAACGGTCATCGACGACCGTTGCCGTCGACGTCGGCGAGACGCGACCAGCGCGTCTCCCTCCCGGTCGAACACCTGGCGTTGCTCATCGTCGACGAGCCCGAAGTGCTAATTTGATCACCTACCCCCTTCATTCAACGTACTATTTTTTGATTTGCTGCGATGTTCTTTTGATTGTCGCGCGAACAGTTTGATGAAATGATTGCGTTCATTCGATAGCGACGCATAGCAATCTGGTGTTTTTGTTGGCGGGAACTGACTCAGCCAACTTGGATCAATCGAGCCGGAGAGAGTGGAAGTATGCGACGGCGAGACGAGAATTAGGGGTTGACGGGGGAGGGCTGTGTGACGCCTGTTTTGTCCTTCCTTGATTGCGCGATTACGCGTGGTGGTTACGCGGCGGCTGCGAGCGCGAAGAGCGCTTGATTGCTGATTGCCTTTCGATGCTCCGCTCCCTCTCCACCGATGCGCTTCGTACCCGCTCGTTTCCGCCTGCTTCGTTTCCCTCCTCCCCCTAGCTAGGGTAGGTCAATGCTGTTTCTGCTTTTCATTGCTCGCGCACGTCGTCGTCACTCGAGTCCTCCCTCTTACAAACTCCCTGAAATCGCATCAGCCAACGCTGAAAAACTCATTGCGACCGATAGGGCGCATTGAAACAACCAGAGGCGTAAAGAATGGAAACTCGATATTTCACTGGCACAGACAAATTGGGGCGCTCAAGGACAACAAATGTTTAAGCCAATTGCATTGCGTTAAGCACAAGTCACGCACAGCTGTTAGAATATCGCGCCGATTTGTTGGAATTTAAAATGGATGAAGCGCAAAGTGGAAATGGACAGCCGCGTCGCCTCCTATTCCAACGCTTGACATTCCGCTTACCGACCATCACTCATAAGACAAAGCGCAACATTTGTTTCACTGGCACAAATTGCGCTATTAGTCACTGTCGACAGTTTAAAAAGCTCGGCGGCTTCAGCACACGATGACAAAGCGTCCGTAAACTCAGCGTCACGGGGCCTTCACTAAGCAGTTTTACAAGATTGAACGGCTGGTCAGAGTTCGCGTGAAACGTGACAAAGTCACTTTCTGCGTTCTTGCTTACTGGAACAGCGTAAAATGACTTTTCACGTTTCAGGTCAATTCTGATCAGCCCTTAAACGGTGGCTTAGCAGCAGAGTGCACACTATTATTGAATATTTCAGGAAATGCGCGAATAAGAAACAAAATAAATGTTCGTCGTATGTTCTTACGGTACACCATTCATATATAGCGCCCGCATTCAAATTTATGGTGTTCACATGGCGTAGCCAGCAAACTGTTTCATAAAACTATAGAGTGGAGGAAGTGCACGCGCGGTGAATGATCATTTTTCGACTATTTCCGGTTATTTTCAGTTTCCTACCAATTGTCGGGCTCGCAGTGTTGCGATTTCGCAGTTTCGCAATAGCTTTATGAATTAGGCCTCTGGGATGCCGTTAATAACTCTCTGCTAAAGTATGTCGCATTTAATGCCTTGTGAAATTGCTGTGACGCAACTTTGAAAT
>NIUQ01002296.1:0-23336 GCA_002796945.1 Plectus sambesii
CCCACCTTCATCGACTTCAACAGTGTACCACGGCTGGTCGAACTCGGGGGCGTGGTCGTTGGTGTCTTTGACGGCGATCTCCAGAGATACGCTGAAACAGCGGACAATACAACAACTGTCTCAGTCAATCAGCGACGCGACGGCTGATAGGCGGCGGTCATCAACGATAGGCAATCTGGGCAATCGCTCGAACCGGACCGGACTGGACGGAGCGTCGATTCCACACCAAATCAATCACGCGCCCGGCCTAGACGGTCACAACGCCAATCATGTCGCCTCAGTCGCCGACGACTGCCACCAACAATCGAATCCAACGCCGCCATTTAACCTCCCCCCATCCACGCCTTTCCATACGTATATAGTCGCAATTTCTTTGTCAGTAACTACTCGGCAACGCCGTAATATTCCATTAATACGATGCAGTGACTTTGTACATGTCGTTGTGGGATTAACATTAATATATTGAGACTGACCACGACGGTTTAATTGAAACAAAATCGAACTCAATAGAATTCAGTTTGCACTATTGTATGTTCATATAATAAACAATGTTAAATCGTAAGAATAATTTACAAAAGCATCAATAGTGTTCAGTGTTCTTTTTGCAATGCTACATTTCGCACGTGAATTTTGACCGTTGCGAAGCGAAAAATTGACTTCCTCGTTACTGACGAAGAAATTTAGACGATATACGAGAGAAACAAAAAGTTCCACTCCCTCTCCTATTGCAGCTGCCTGCCGCGCACAAACGTAAAATGAACCGCCCCCCATTGACATCTTTGCCAGTGATCACACTCGAGGGCTTTGGGCATTCCGTGCTTAATTGCGAGGCTGTTTGAATAAAAGCGATAGATACAAGCGCGCCGCNCCAATAGACATCTTTGCCAGTGATCACACTCGAGGGCTTTGGGCATTCCGTGCTTAATTGCGAGGCTGTTTGAATAAAAGCGATAGATACAAGCGCGCCGCGGGCGGATTATCTCTCTCGGACACTCCCTGCCCTTCCAGAGAGCGTTTACGACGGCAATCACATTCGCTCAAAGAGGTACTTTTCAATCACAATCCCCGTTCAATATGCACGGATAATAGCGACATTGCCCCACAATTACGCCGTCATACGGGACAAAAGTGGGGAAGGGAGAAAAGGAAAAAAAGGGGACGGGAAGGGAAAAAAGTGAGCGAACGATCTGGCGTTGTCGTATAACGTTCACTAATACACGGGGCAAAGTCTTTCAATTCACCATTTCCTATATAAGAAAAAATCTGTGAAATTCATCACTCAATAAACACGGAAAATAGCCAAACTTCCCCACCATAACGTCATGAGGGACATGTGGAAAAGGAAGAAAAGAGTAATAAAAAGAGAGAGAAAAAGAAAGCGAACGAACCCCTCCGATTTGGCGTCGGCGTCGTCGCAGCGCACGGCTTTGAGGCGCAGGCGGTAGACGGCGACGGCGCAGTCGAGACTCGACCCGTCCTTCACGCGGACGACGGCCGCGCCCGTCTGTTTGTCCGTCACGTCGACGGCGAACGGAACACTGTCTCCGTCCGTTGCAGCCGCCTCAGGCGTCAGCTCGTACGAACAGACCGGCCCTAAAACATCTGCGCATTAAGATTCATTTTCATCCATCCAGCATGTTCATATAAACACACGCGAAAATAATATTCCTGTTCAAGAGATTAAGCGAGAATGAAGCAAAGAAACTCTCAAAATTTACAGTAACAGGAAAACCGTCTCATCTAATATATTTTTCTTGACGCTATCGGAGTAAAAGAAACGCTCAAGTTGACATTCTACAGTAATCCATATGGTACTGATTGAGAAATTTTGACGAAAGATTCACTTTCATCCATCCAGCAAGTTCACATGTAATTTCTCAGTCGGTAACAAAAAATGTTGCTGGTCCCTTAGAGAGAAGCGTTAATAGCGTGGCCCACGCAGCGAACATGCTCAATTTATTTTTCACGCTAAGCGTCCTTCGGTGCTCCCTGCGGCTCCCTGGTACTGATTAAAAAATGTTGACATAAACACACGCGATAACAACAATATTGCTCAAGTGACTTAATGAGAATGGAGCGAAAATAAAACTTGCTTTTAAGAAGCGATTGTATTTGAGTGAGAGTGAGATATGAGCCTCATTTGTTGAGTACAATCAATTTCTCCTATATAATCAAAATTTGTCGATCGATAACAAGAAATTTTGGATTGAATGCGCGTTTTCGTACCGGAAAGCTTGTTCGTGTTTGCCAACTAATTTGTGCCCAGCTCTATTTCGTGTTATTGATCCAAAAATGTTAACTATATACAATTTCCTCTACGACGTGACAAGACTTTATTCCCCCATTATAAATCAATAATCGCGAGCGTAACGGTCGTAGCAATTGAGCCAGAGCGAGCCGTAGCAATTGGGCTTCCAGCAAACACCAATATTGACCATTGCAAGACGCCGCTCAGCGTGGATACGGACGGGCCCTTGCATAGTGGGGCGCACGCAGCGAAAACCAATAGAGACGTTACACGCGCAAACCAACAAGATTCGTCCAGTCTAATCGACCGTGCTGATTGATGTAATGCGGCAGGCAAAGGGGTGCACCGACGCAAAATGGCTGTTAATCACTTTTTGTCGTATTTTTTCGATTTGAAAAGCGATCAAATGCTTTATGCAAACTGTCTCAGTGTCCAACGAGTTACCGATGGATTACATCTCAAGTCTTAAGTCGGCTTCACAGCCGCCGATCGAGTAGAATGTCACCATCATTCCACCGTTTTTTTCGCAATTGCATGAACGCAAAACTGTGCTTTATTGCTCTTTCTCTATGAACGACAGACGTTAATTGTCCAAAGGAATGACCAAACTTTTCCTTATCCGTACATGTCGCCACGATTAGCAACAGAGACGGTGTTTATTTGTTGGTGGTTCAGTGGTGGTGTTTTTCTCTTTGATTCTTGTGCGGGAAAGACAGGTGCCACAGGCCTTCTTTTATTCAACCACACAAGACTACAGTTTAGAAGGCAATGGCCTATGAGTTGAGACACACGAGACTGTTCCAACTACGGTTTTGTCGCCGTATTCGGTGTAACAGATATCGCGAACCGGGCAAACTACTTCGATCGGCTTGCGCGGCGGTTCCTTTCCGTGTCTGAGGTGTGCGTTCGTCCCGCTGACCTTTTAACTCATCGGGGCGCACGCGTCCTACGCGTGTGTAAAGCAAAGGTGCGTCAACTGGCCTAGCGCGAGGGGTAAGCAATCAGTCAGACCACCCAAGATACAAATGAGGTGCAATTAGCTTAACATGCAGGCTATATAGCCGGGCGCCGCGGAGGCAAAAAACACATCAATTAGCTGGTCGGCACAAAGCGGCGGTCTAAGACAGCACGTTAGCTCACAGTAAGGTGGAAGCACCGGTACTAGCACTGAGGTAGGGAGGTAGTTACCGCTCACCTATGCTAGCAAGCCTCATTTGATTCATTAAAAACATCCTAGATATAAGCACAGTACGTTACCATTCTTACTAAATTATCGCGAGTCTTACAAACTTCGCGACAGTACAAGCCCCGAGGGGAAGTCGTAATTGATTTTGCGCTCAACTCTTGCCCCGCTGGTTAACAGGTCGCCGCCGTGAACGACACGGACTTAACTGCCGAATAACAACCCTAAGCCGACGTGACGTAGGCGCGCCAGGCGCGACGAACCGTTCGCTCCATTTCTCCAGGATCGAACTCTCCTAACTCCTAATCCCTCATAAACAACAAGTGCAGCTGAGCGCATTAAGCATGCGCATGTAAGAGAGCGCCCCGGTGAATGAGGGAGGTAGCGAGGTATGTATGCAGCTAACATGTGTGTCGAAGAAGTGGGATGAAGGGACGCTCTTCGCGCGCCTTTCCCAGGATAATCCCTCGCTTTTCTCGCGACCAAGCGCATCGTCATCTGTCGCTCGTGATTCATGCAGAATAATGACACCCACTCACTGAGGAAGCAAATGGAGTCGATGACGAATCGGTGTCTATCAAATTCACACGCCTTTCAGCGCGATCGCATTTTAACTGGAAAGTGCGGTATAAAGATCTTGAGATATGAGAGTAATTTGAGTTATCCAGTCGAGGGAATTCTTTGTGTTTTTGAAATATGCCAGTTCTTTAAGTTCTTGAATAAAGACAAATCTTTGATTTCTTGAGAAATGACAATCCCATGAGTTCTTGAGAAACGATATTTCCTTTCTTGAATTAAGACAAATCTTTGATTTCTTGAGAACTGGTACTTCCTTGAGTAAGATCAGAGCGGGGCGAGTGAGAGCGCACACGTCATCCGATTGAAACCGCCGCTCGGCGAAGATGACGGCGATCATCGCTCTTGCTCAGTCGGTCATGTTGTGTAAGAGTGGGTCGTCGGATAATTTTTACATTGTTCCATTCGAGTGCATTTCAATTTGCCCCCTCGGAAAACTTTGCACCAAAGCGGACACTGTCCGATATAACGTCAAACTTTCTTCGCGAGGAAGAAGTCGAGGAAGACAATGAGTTCTCATTTCGGCTATTGAACACTGTCTCTCACCAAAAATAAGTCGTTCCTTTTACATGCGTAAATTAATAGAAGCGCTGTCAATTTTCGAAGCAGTTTCTCAATTGATGAATTTTCGCGAAGAAAGGTTGACTATACACAACCTCATCGCTCTATTCTCCCTCACTCCCTCTACTGCTCCGGCGCGTCGAAGAAAATCTCCATGAGAGCGCGTACCAACCGCCCCAAGGAGCCAATCGATAAAAAGTCGCCTCGAACAAACCGCGACCGCCGGCCGAGGCAATAATACTACGAGCCCCCGGAAATAATTAGTCGGCCCGGCCCGACTAACAACCCGCGGCCCGATGCCGAGCCTTATAGCCGGCGGCCGGTCGCGAATATCGCCGCTTCAAAACAGTGCGCCATCGAAGATCGAGTGCGTCGTCGAAGCGTCTCCCCTCCCCCTTCCGTCCGCCCGCCCGCCTTCGAACAAAACAGAGCATAACGACGAGCGCATGTTCCTACTTAAATATTTAGCAGTTGGCTCGATTGCCAGTAGATATACGGCGGTAGTGAGAGGAGAATTGGTAATGAACACGAAAAGACAAGCGGTAATGTATTATCGCAATGCGAAACACATATAGCGGTGTGCTTAGACGCTCCCCCGTGCTTTGAACTGCGCTGATACATTGCCGCATACTGCTGTGCTTGTGAGGGAAAGAAGCTATGCATGTCGCGTGTTTCCCTGCGAACAGCGAAGGCGCAGAATAGCCAAAAGGGCACTCTGCTCGCGCGAATGGCGCTACTTCGATCGGTTCGACTTTTTCCGGAAAAACAATAAGTGTGCCTCGCTGTGCGTCAATAAAGCTTTCCTTCCTGCGCGACGGAAAACAAAGTCGCCTGAATCCGGTTTCAATCAGCGAAAGTTGCCCGCACGTCAGGGGGGTAGAGAGAGACCGCCATTCGAAGGCGTCGCAATGAAAGGAAGCCGAAACGGTGCATTAACAGGGCGCTTTGTCGTCGCGAGACGGCGAGAGAAAGGGAGAGAACCCCGATGTCATGGAGGGAGAGAGAGAGTGAGAAGGGAGACAGAAAAAATATCCGGCCAGCCAGACGAACGGGACAACGTCTGAAGGTCATTGCGCGCCACCCACACGGAGCGCGCGCGAGAAAGAGAGAAAGTGTCCAATCGCTGTTTGCTCATCGCGTTACAAGTCGAAGAGAGAGCGCGCAGTGATGAGCCGAGAACAAAGAACGGAAGGACGTACCGGTGTCCTCCAAGAGAGAAATCTCCGGAGAAACGGTCACCACTCGCTGATCTTCGCGCACTGTCCCCAACAGCTTTTCCGCTCCCTTCAAGTTGATCACCGGTGCTGAAACATGGAGTAATTAAAGTGATGTCAATACAGTGCACCGATGAACAAATGCATTAAACACAATCACACTGAATTAATCATTTTTTTCAGCGTATCCTAGTGTGAAGCGTGGGCTCGCTATTGCTTGTTCATTCCCTCATCTCTGATGTACCATGCGACCGACCACTTTGATCGACGGGCAAATATTAATCAAACCCTGCACAGTCTTAATTTACTTAAAGGTAACTCCAGTCGACAGTGGTGGCGGGGAATGCATCATAAATCGCGCTTAACCGCGCAGGCAGCGAAAGCGATAGGTTGAGATTGCAATTAGTCAATCGCTAGGCAGTCATGTGATGCGCAGCTAACGACAATTTATCCCGAGTTCCCCCGTTTAACCACGCGACAATGTGTCAATTTCCCGCATGTTGCTCCATGTGCGCCCCTGTGCTTTGCCATTCGGAGCCATCTCTGCCCAACTTTTACCCTTTTAACCGCGTCGCATCCGCTTATGCAAATACCAACACCGGCGGTTTCTCACCGGAGGTGCGCTCTGTCCTGACGTCAACGACGCCGAGACAGATTGAGCGACATACGCGCAGAGATCGCCCATATCGTCATTATTGTCGTGTATGCGTACGCGGAGACGTCGACGACGGCGGCGTTGGAGACGGCGATGACGACGATCGAAGGGGGTTAGTGGTTCGAGCGACGGTCCCGTACCCGTCGTCGTCGTCCGCAATTACGCGCGCAGAGAGAGCGAGCGAGCGAGAGAGAAAGAGCGGGAACGCCGCCGTCGCCGCGTCGTCCTGTTATCCGGCGACGGAGGCCTGCCGGGCGGGCGGCAACAGTGCCCCCTCCCTCTGTCGAGCGATCGATCGAATGCGACCTCGACCCGCAAAGCCATGCATGCGGCTGTCAGCAGCAGCGCGGCGACCAATCGTTGAAACTATCGTCGACTCCGCCACGCCAACCCAAGCAGCACCAATTCCCCCCTCTCCGCATATTCATCACCATCCGCTATGACTCTGCTATGCTGACCGGAGAATCGACTCTTCCCTCCCCATCTCACCACGCCACCCCCACCAGCGGGTCTCCTTCGTACACAGCAGTAATTGCTGACCATTGGCAATCAGAGAGGCGCCACCGACAGGCGCGAGCACGACAATGAGGGCGCGGTAATCGCGTTTGGCGCTGGCCCTGCCGCGCCGGGCGGCGGTGACTCACTTACGCATGCGTGAGCGTGTGTTCAGCTCGGCGAGCGCGCACGGCTTTCGGCGCCCCTCTCCCACAGGGCTTTCATAACACAGACGGAGGCATTAGCGCCCCGCCGTCTAGAGAAGAGGAGACCTATGGTCGTATTCTTGCTCTCCGCCAATGGCGAATCGTCACAATCACCTACGGCGGATATTTACCTTCGCCATGAGAAACATAGGGGGCTAAGTAGGACAAGGAGACTGCTCCCTATGTTTCGCATGGCAAAGGTAAATATCAGCCACTGGTGTTAAGCGATTGTGACGATTCGCCTTGCGCGTCCGCCATTGGCGGAGAGCAGCAATACGGCTATAGGTCGCGGTAGCAATGGACCGTCTCCCGATAGTCTCCCCCACTTGACGAGTGTGGCAGGAAAACCTGACTCCCGCTGGCGTCCGCCGTCGCAAATACTGCGGCGACCGTTGAAAATAACGTATGTGAGAGTGTGAGAGTGACTGTCGAGTTTTCCACTCTGCCAAACGGCTTGCCATTCACTGCACAAATGCATTATTCTACCGCCGTCGCATTGTCGCATACGAATGCAGCTGAGAGTCGTTCTCATCTGACGCATCAGAACAAACTTGTCCCCTCCACCCGACAGTCTATCTTTTCTCTTCTGCCCATAAAAACCGATTGGTCGTGTTGATTAAGTGCCTGCGCAAGTGGGAACTAATGGGGAGTTTGAGACGATACGTCAAGTGGCGGTACGCACCAAAGCGTAAAACGCTCGCAAAAAAGATTTATTATTTAACACGGCCGAACGCTAAGAGCTCCCTCTCGCCGTGTGAATATATAAATATCGCCAAAGATTGGAACGCCGATAACGCTATTTTATGATACAGTTTTTTGGAGAGAATCTAAGAAGATTCTTTATAAAATTGATCGCAAACATTTTAGACAGAAAGGTTAATGCTCATCTCAAAAAGGGTATCAGCGTAACACTACTCATTAACGACAGAACTTTTCAATAACGCGTAATGTCGCCAGGCATCGCAGTTGGCAAAGATGAGTTCTTTATTCATCAAAAAAGATATTCGTTCCCTGTACGTGCGATAACTGATGGAAAGAAGCGCTATCGACTATCGCAGCAGTTTGCCCCATTCAATCTACGCTTTCTTTTTACTGATCGGGAAATGGTGTCTATAGAAGACCTCATCTGATGCGAACGGACCCCAAGCGGCTGCCATCCTCGCATATTTCCTCAATTTCCTTTCAACGCCGCGACCAAAAACGTTCAGTCAGAAGCGTCTAACACCAATGAGAAAATATTTAGCACCACCACACATGCATGTTCTGTATGGCGATGCTAAATATCTTCTTATCACTGTTAGACGCTTGTTGCTCAATCGCGCGCCAGGCAAAATCGAAAAAGGAAACGAACCTCGGTGTCTGGTGGAGGCGTCAAGCGCTCCCAATGCGCAGGACAAAAACAGCAAAACGTATCCTCTCATGGTGCAGTTGTTGAGACACAGCACGCGAAAGGAATCGCTGGAGACGTCTGCGCGACGACTCTAGTCGAGCACAATCTGAATACCGAGCCACTGAGAAAGTCGGTTATTAGCAATGATGCCGTCGATACAAAAAGAAATGGCGCTCGCAACTAAACGCGCGCGCAGAGTTATTAGAGAAAGAGAGAGGAGAAGAGGAAACACGGCACTGCATGCCGAGAAATGTGAGCAAATTGATAAAGAAAACGGAAGCCTCTGAGACTCTGTCGCCTTATGAGCCAGCTGTTCAAGACGCTCGTCGCGTCCGGCTCTCTGCTAATGATACCTCTGACAAAAACACGCGATCAAGTCGCCGTCTCGCTCAAATCAATGCGAATAATCCCAACCCTTCTTCGGCTTCCTTTCTTCACCATCACATGCAGACCCAATAAGGCTTAAATCGCCTCGAGGCAAAGCACGAAAAAATTGCACTTTCTAATTAAGAGTAAATTAAAGTTGCTGACTGCTTGGCGCACGAGACACTACTTCCTTCTGACAATGCTGATTCAAACATGTGTCTTTCCGTGCGTACAACTATGACACGCTCTTTGATAGGAGCGTGATGGGGACATATGGCGCAATAGCATCACGCAACACGCATCTACTATCCTCTTCACCTAGCTACGCAGCCGAGAGAAATAACATCTGGAGAGAATATGAAGCAATCGATCAGCAGAGACGTAAGAGCAGCTGATAAACAGGGCTCAAAAATGATAAATCATCAATTAAACAGGTCGACGGCGTATCAAATCCAATGCAGAAACGGAATATGAAGAATATGTTAAAGCGTGAATGATGAAGTCAAAGATTATCTTCATTGATGAGTTTCGAATATTACTAAATTAATTGACGCTAATCTAAATGTTATGTAAAGCTGCACATAACTCATTATCTGCGCTGTATCGAGATAGAAAGAGCAAAGCGAAAAGACAACTGAAATAATGTAGAAGAATTACTCGGGGAACTTTCTGGTTCCTATTTGCTACGGCAGAGAAAAGTGGGCGGGGGAGAGGGAGGTATCCGGCTTCAAAGGCATCCGGTTTACCGTTCGTCCTACCTATTTATCGGTTTGAAAAGGTCGAAAAGTAAATGTGTCCTTTTAAAGAACTTTCAGTAAATCAGCCGAGTCGCTGTCGAAGCAAAGAAATGAAGCAATAATGCGGCAGCATGCAATATAGAAATGGATTGCTCACAATCTCGCCAGAAGAATTCAACAGCAGCAACGTACATTCATCAATCCTCTCTATCGTACAATGACAATACAATGACAACATACATTCGCGTGATCTAAAAGTCGGTCGGCGCAACGAAGAAATAAGACACGACGCATAAGACTGAAAGAACGCGAAGCGTCAACAAATGCGGAAAACACGAGGCAAGTAGAGTCAGCCGAGTACTCATTAGACAAGAAGAATTGATCCAACGGAAACAAGAAACTTTTTTGCTTTCAGACTAAGCTCCATTACAGACATTGTTAGCTTTGCGATGACCAATATTGCCACCTCGATCACGATCGCACAGATCAACTACCAACGCAGCGCCTTGCGTTGCGAGAACGACTGTCGCGACCGTGACTTATGCGCCGCCGTTGAGCGCGCGCATCTCTGAAACGACCGACGACGAAGACGTCATAGCGTTCTCTAATGTAACCATTCCAATCTCATACCGTATCGCCCTTAGATGTTCAAGTCGGTTAATGTCCGTCTAAAAGTCCTTCTCTGTCAATGGACTTTGTTTCCACGGGCTTTAAATCATAAAAATGCTAAAAGATTAGCTTTTCTTGTGAATTTAAGGTTCTTTTAAAAAATTAGCTGTTTCATTGTGATTTACTTTCTGCAACTGTTTGATAAAGAGGAATAAAACATCAACAGTCAACATGAGCTAACCTACTCACTCTTCATCTTTATGGCAGGCAGTTGTGAATGCGAGAAAGGTACATAGAGAGTCAAACAAAAACGCAGAAACAATCTTTAGGGACTGACATCTTGTACCTATTTTCGGTAATCGTACCGAACAGTGAAGTAATTTTATCCCTTTTTTGGCAGGTCGAGGTGAGTGAATAGAAAAGAGCCAGCAAAATTTTAAATTAACCAATGTCGTTTTATGGGGATACTCTGAAATTATCAGTAGAGCCTCCTTGCTCAACAATGTTCAATGCCTTCGTCTGTTCATCATTCAACTCTGGACGAAATTTCATTTAAGCAAAAAAAGTTTCTAAGCTTTTACAGCCGCGTTCAACTCTCGTGTGGCAATATGATGCGACAACATTCAGTTTTTGCACTCATTTAACTTTCACGCTTCGTAAAACATTTGGTGATTGATGGACTCCCAAATGTTGGTATCATAATAACTTGCTAAATAAACTCTGAGTGTGTAGTACAGCAATAAAAACAATTGACATGATCTAACAATCTTTATTCCCAGCAGCTACGATTTACCCCGCCTTTTATCCTAATCCTTCTTTTACATTTATTTTTATCAACACTGCATTAAATTTCGTTAATCTTGCAATTTGTATCGTCATACCAAATTTTTCCTATGAATATATACTTGTTAATCTTTTTGATCAGATTAGCGCTACAAGAGTTATGTATACAATTTTCAAGCTTAAATATTCATAAAACTCACGCAGATGACCTAAACCAAAGCTACACAAGTGACTCTTCCAATTTGCAGGTTCGCGTGGCCGGTGACCAGTTGGTCGTGCATGGCCGACACGAATTGCGCAGCGGACCGAGCGGAATGGATATTGCGCGAGAGGTGCACCGCTCGTACAAGCTGCCCAGCGATGTCAATCCTAAGTCGCTGAAGTCAAATCTCGACAAACGTGGCGTCCTCTCCATCAGTGCCGCCAAGAAGAAGATGTGAATTGTCTGTCTGTTCGATAATGTTCTTTTAAAGTTATTTGTTTGTGTTGTGGCGTGCGGTCGGACCCGGACGTTGTTCTGTGATATCCGTTGATATCATTCTTATATCATTCTTGTTACCCGCTCTTCCAGTAGTCGGTCGGTTCTCTCCGCCGCTCTCTCTCCTTTCTTACTCTGCCTCTTCTCTATTGTACGACCGCTCACGTCGTAATAAATTGTTGCCCAAACCCCAACAGTTTGGTAACTGCTGCCATTTGAAAGGCTTGTCAGCTCTATCACAGTTTAGTTTGCTCATCGCAATGTCTTATTGTTCTCGGCTTAAAAGATACTCATGTATTTATATCAAATATTACTCCAATTTGCGCAGTTATTACAGGGGGCGACAAATGTTCTGGCGCTACTTCATGAACGTTTGTTATTGACGTAACTGAATACAAGGGAAAATTATCAGTAACATGCAACAACGTATAGAACATATAAAATCATTTCATCTTTAACGCGATCACCTTTTGTGATAACACAAGTCGACGATCTGTTTGAAAATGACTATGGGCTGCTTCAAAAATCTGTTGCAGACTGTGAAACGTTAGCGTAATCCTTAACAGTTTAATAAAACAGACCTCAGGTCACCAATAGCACTTGACGTCGTCATCGAGCATTTGCTTTTTCAGTTAATCAGTAGAGTATGCAACGAATACTTTAACATTGCTATTTAGCACTGTTGTAACGAAAGCAAACACAAATTAGAAAATGCGAGCACAAACATCTCAAAACAACAGAATGTTTTTCACTGAAAAGCCTAGTCTTCTTCGTTTTCGTGGATTTCGGTTGATGGAGCAGCGTAAACCTTTTCGATTGTGAAATAATATGCAGCGATGCGCCAATTATTGTTTTGATATACCCACTTGCGCAGGTATCTAAAATTTAGAATTTTCTACCTTAAAAAAACTTCGAATAACGTCTTGTTCTCAGAGTTAAAAGGAGTCTCAGCCTTTCGATTAATATTAACACATAAGTGCTTTATGGCTACATTTAACGATTGGATCATTTATAATCCAACGTTCTGATAAAGTGTGCTAGTGGCTCAGGAATCGCTCCCAAACTGTAAGTATTTTATAATTTCACAGATTGATGATGATATTGATAAGTCTGATGGTCTGAAAATTATTCAGTGCGGTCCGAAAGTGCCCCCCCAAAAGACACGAAAGAACGCGCGAAAAGAGGGGTGAACGGAGGACCCCTTTAACCTTCCACTTAACTAATAAAATGTTGATTACCGTCCTTCGTGCATTCTGAGCCAGCGATAAGTGCCAGTTTCTAGAATACATTCGCCGTCTACGTCCATATTTTCAACTTTTTGCTTCATTTCGGATAGACCGCCGCGGGATTGAGCGAATTCAAACGCTATCGATAAGTAGTCTTCGATTTCTAAAATAAGGCTGACGATTAAAGTAATATGCTAAGGAATAGTCCCGAATTGTTAAACAAATACAATAGTAAAGTGACTATTCTGCGTTTGTGGTGCGAAATAGGAAGTTTCGGTCATATTAGAGCTACCCTCATATTCTTCCTTACCTTTCTTTCCAAGAACAATTTCGCCTCCGTCATCATCATATAGTACAGCCTGCTCAGAGTAAAAGTCCAGTACTTTCACGAAATCTCCTTCATTCCAGAATCTCAATAGCGTAACTATTGACAGAAGGAGCGACTGAATGCCATCCATTTTCAATAAAACAGCTGCAAAGAAAACTAATCGTAAAAGTTCTGTGTGCCCTTGCGATTCTCAAGTGGTCACTATTATCGTGTTTATCAGGGGTAACCGTTGAATAACAGTTGCAGATGATTGGCTACCCTTGCAAAACACCACCTGAACGGCAGGTTACTTCACTGCACACCTCAAACCGCGGTCTGTCAACCCCTAACTCCTCTTTTTTTCAAATATACAGCATATAATCGCGACGGCTAGTTAAATCTGCCTTTGAAAACTGAAGAGCGCAGAGCCAGATACGACCACTCCATGATTGACCCGGCAGCAAAGTGAAACAGTGAGGACAACGAGGGACTATAAAAGACTGCTCAAAGAACTGAGATAAGCAAATGACAGCCGGCAAAGATCCACCCGTTGGCGCGCGCTCTTCGAGTACTCTTAATAAATGACACGCTAGAATATGTAAAAAACAAATTATATTATCAAAGTTGTCGCAGCGTATCGTCTTCCAGTTCAACCGTTTGACGAGTTATGAATGAGTGTTCTCTGCTTGTTCGCGAGAAACATAGTGGAGCGTAAAGAACTTTGCTGTTCTACTCGCAAAGTATTTACGAGCGTTGCAACTTCGCGCAGTCCTTCGATTGAAGGGTCTAAGCAGTAGTTAACGCTTGCCTGCAATCTGTATTGAACAAATAGCTGCAATCGAAGCAAACGTAATCTCTAAGAGCCTTCGTTAAGGCACAATCAAAGACTCGTTTTGTTGCTAAATTTAGTAAATTTAGTAGATAGCTTCAGCAGCTTCTTTGCTATCATCGTTGCTTGCTAGGCATAAACAGCCTAAAGATTAAGTACAGTATCCAGTTTTGCCCGTCATGCCCTGAGAAAACTTAAGAAAAATATCCAGAAAACTTGACGACGTCCAGAAGACGAGTTACAGTTTCCACAAGGCTGCATTAGGCCCCGAAGATTAAACACACACTATCCTGAAGACTATCCTGAAGTCCTGAAGACGAAATACAGTATCCAGAGTAATCGACCCTACGAAACTTGAAGAAAAATGATGCCAACCTTTATTGATAAAAGCTTTCCACAGAAAGTTCTTCAAATTATTCGCGATTATCTCTCCCTGCACTTCCTCAATGACTGCGTTATTCATATCGAGACGCAGCGAACAATTCAAAATACAAGCTCTAATACTCAAACCGATGAAATATATGCTCACCGACTTGTTCTGGCTGCCACTAGCAACTTCTTTAGAGAAATATTTTTAGTGAAAAAGGATCAGAAAGATGCCGTAACGAAAGTTAACTTGAAGCTATATACTCCAAATGCGGTCAACTGTTTCAAAGTTATCTTGGGCTTTCTCTACAGCGGAGAGCTTCATCTCAGAGACTGCGATCCTAAAGATGTCAGACTTAAAAAATTATTATTCATTGTCTATTTTATTAGAATTGTACACCAAACTAATCTTTGTTCATCTAAAAGTTACTTCCCGCAAAAAATTCAGTAACAATTAAGACTGAAATTATCATATATTTAAAGATTGCATTGAAATTACAATAAGTATGATATGCCCTAAACAGAAAGCGCTAAGAAAAAATGTATAAGAAACATATAGGCTACCGTAAAACTAATCAATTTAAGGACTAGAACAAAGATGCTGCAGATTTGTGGACTCCTATTTTACTATCTAATACTTGCAGCAGATACTGCAGTCACAAAAATTGGAGTCAAATTTGATCTAAAAAACTATTGTGCCCAAAAAAATAATTTTTTTACGGCTATTCATCTTACTAATGCGTCAACAAACCTACGAGGATATTTGCATTAATAACTTGAATTCCAATAGCACTTAAGCCTTTTGGAATATTTGAATTTTTAATTAATATATACAATGACAACGGCATGCATTTAGATTTTACAAGTTGCTAAAGTATGCCAGATAACGGTACTTGAAGACTATCTTATATCAGAGAGCTCGCCAAAGGTTCTGAAACAGCCTCCGCCTTCCCCGATTGACGTAAAGCCTGACAACAAGGATCAGAAAGATAGCAACAGGCCAGCTGAACCGATCCGTCCGAACCCATTCGGCAATGATCAGAAGCAAGCTGAAGGGTCAGTATAAGCTGTATATTTAGAATAGTGGAGGGGGATCTCTCCACATAAAGCGCGCAAAAGCATTTGAAATGTGCTCAGGAGTTGCTGTGGCGGAAAATTTGGTTCCATAGAGTAATTTTTTTCATTCTAACTCAGCAAAATAACTAAAATACAATGAAAGCAAAAAGAGAGCGGTAAATTCGAAAATATTCGAAGAATATTCCTTCGCTTTCGAATTTACCAAAGTAATTCAATTTTTGCTTTAAATAAGACCAGTTTTAATTACTGCTCTCGGAAGTGCGCAGCAGTTTAAAGTGAACTGCCTGTTTTGTATATAACTTAATAGTGGACAGTCAATTTAAGCTACAGTAATCCTTTTCAAGCGCAGTACCAAAAGACTTCCATCCGCAATCTCCAGTCTCTTATTAATCGAGCATCTCAGAATGCAGTTAAAGTTATGTTTGCATGTATTGAAAGAAAACTAATTATTATTTATGAAGGTGTTTGCAGGTCGCTGGTATCAGCTTTCTTCCCGCAGGCGGCGAGTACGAAGGCGTACGTGCCCGTCCAGTCGACGACGACGGTCGGCATGCCGTCCACTCCAACAACTGTAACTCTGCCAACTATCTCCGCTGCCGAAATACGTTCCCATATGTTTCAACATGGTGTGTATTTGATATAAGCTGTTACGGCTTATTTATATTTTAATATTTTGTTAAGGTTGTAGTTATAGTTTTAGTTGTAGTTATAGTTATAGCTATAGTTATAGTCTGAGGTATAATGAAGTTGCATTCATATATACATGTATTTATTAATAGCACTATAGGTTATCTTATGATTATTTGTATAGGCTTTAGGTCACATTAAAGTTATTTTTATAGCTTTCAGTCCAGAAAAATTAGATCTAACTATATGTACTCAAATTCCTAGATATCTACGTACTTTATCTAACTGTGAGATCTGTTGTGTTGAAGAATGTAAGTCTTCAGTCATTCGCTCTGGGATATAGTACATTTGTCGTCAGCAACTTTTTACCGTGCTTCATGAGATTTATCGAACAGCTCGGAATACTGAGCGTGAATTTCTCTTTGGACATCTCGGGGAAGTCGACAAGTTCTTTTCTGCTACATTACCCCTATAAGCATCCTTTCCGCGTCTTTGTCACACTCCATCGCTTCTGCGATGAGCATTCCGCCAGCAATCGCAGAGAAAGTCGCGATTCTATTCACTAATCTTTCGGTAACTTGCAATTGTCCCTTCGACTCTGAGTCGCTTTTCGTTCCCCGTCACCCATAACGACTTAAGATAAATAAAACGAGTCATGTATGATGGAAGACCGCGTGACATACGAAAACATCGATCACGCTGCTTGTTTTGCCTTCGAGAGGCTCGTGATTACTGACTCGAAAGGAAATGTCTAAACTGCATTTCCTTTGCAAACACTAATAACGCCTGTTCGGCTCGCTTTATCTGGCACATGCAATATGCTACACATTCTTATCTGCTCGACTTTCCTAATGCTCCAGATGGGCATAACGAATCAAATACTGACTGCCAACGCCATCCTGTTGTGTGGGAACGTACACTGGGGGAAATTATGCACAATAAGGTTTCTGTTCATGGCAGCTTAGTTTGCGACTTTCTCTATTGCATCGTGAGACAATCACCAAACAACACTACCCACGACGATTAGGGCTGTCAGCATTCCTCGCGAATGTGTTCTATGCTTCAATCGATTAAGCGGAGACGAACAATGATACTCGTTTATCAAGGACAAAATAAGGTTATGCTTGCTGTTTGCAGTTGTTTTGCACGTCAGCGATGGGCCGAAAATAGTAGAGCGCAAGGCGCTTTACTAGGGGACGAGACAGAAGCCACATTGCATTAAGATAAAACGCAGTATTACAAATACAATAACATGATATGTCAATCTATATTATAATCTATACATTTTCATAGGACATCTTCTTTTATGGAGAGCAATTGCATACCCGTTATTATTTAGCTCTCTGTTCTTGGATGAAATTTTTTACTCTAACAGCAAATAATTTACATAAAGAACAGATTTCACGTAACCGTAGACCTCAAATACGTTACTTTGGGAACAAGGTTGACAAATATTCACAACAGTCAATTGGTTCCATAGTTTTTAAAGCATTCTACACTTAACTACAAGACGGCTCAAAAAAATCTCTGCTTGTCATTTTGCGCAGAGTGAACGGATTTTGACGAGCTTGTTCTCATTCGATAGGGCGTGGCTTAAAGTTTCAAAAAAACGCGGCGGTGTTTGAATTTTTTAGGGAGGCGGCTACAGTGGCCCAAAAACACAACTGAACGTCACTTTTTTTGCGTCGACTCTGATCCCTTCTTACTCAATTACCTTTCATCCTGGTGGCTTCAAACTCGACAAGGCTCTTCTGATCAACTTTGCAAATCTTTTGCAACACTGAGCTGCTTAGGGGCATAACTCTATCTTGAGATATTAGAAAAAAGCGTTTTAGTCGAAAAATTTCTCTAGTTTGACACCTCAAGTCTCGGCAATGAAAGCAATTATCAAAAAAATCATTTCACTTTCGCATACTATATTACGGCAAGTTTGTTTTTCCAAAATATTTTGTAATTTTATGGACTTTCATTTTTGACCGCCCGAGTAGTCGTTGGATGAAGATTTGATATTGGCGAAAACTATCGAGTTGCACCCCATTTTGCTCCTCATGAAGAGCTTGAGAGGAAATGGCTGTTTAAAGTGCTCGGAAGAGCTCGCTTTCAATTCTTTCCTTCAAAATTCAAACTCAATGTTGCAGAATATACGGAGGGTCCTTCAGAAGAGCTTTGCCAAGTTTGAAGTCGCCATGATAAACGCTAATTGAGTTACGAGGGCTCAAAGTCGACCCAAAAAAGGTATGTATCAGTTAGATTTCGGGTTACTGTAGCCGTCTCCCAAACCAATTCAAATGGAACCTCGCCCCAAGAATCTTTAGGCCAAGACCCTATCGATTGAGTCCAAGCACAAGTAAATCCGATAAGCTTGAACGAAATGGCAATCAAAGACATTTTTTGAGCCACCCTATGCAACTATAAAACTGTTTGGACAAGAGCGAGCATTTGGCATCAGGCTTGACAGTCTGAGCATGAAATTTTTGCGATAACCTGATAGCAAATGGACAAATCAGTAAAGAAAATATCGAGCGTTTCCTGCTTCCATACTTAAGCAGTAATAGTCGGTTTCCATAGTAAAATACTCCAGGGTGTTTCAAAAGTCACGGAAAAGTTTGATTCCTTATAACTTTGCGAAAACGCAACCAATTTTGATGCGGTTTTCTGCATTTGATAGAGCTAATTCTAACTTGGATCTGAGTTTTTTAATCTTAAAAATTGGTTTGTTTTTCATCATTTTATAACAACTTAAACAAATTCAAAATTTTGCTTATACAAGGTGATTAAAAAGTTATGATTTCATTTGCATTTTACATTTTCTTAAATAACTTGAACAAGAATAATCGAAATGAGCTGAAAATTTAAGAAAATAATTTGCGAAAGCTGAGCTTTCTTTTGAAAAAAGATTTATTAAATTCAGTTATGTCGTTGTCGAGATGTGGTCAAGCAAAGATAAGGTATGATTTTCAAGCGAGTTGCCTGCGACGCAAATTACCAGTTTGTTTTATTACGCGTAAAATTTTAAATTATTTTAAATTGTCATAAAATGACGAAAAATGAACCAATTTTTAAGATTAAAACACGTGGATCTAAGTTATAAGTAGTTCTATCAAATGCAGTTAACCGCATCAAAATTGGTTGCATTTTCGCAAAGTTATAAGGAATTAAACTTGTTCGGTGACTTCTGAAACACCCTATATAGTGATGAACAGCGAAGGGTGTGGACGCCCGCTCGTGATTTATACAGCGTTTCATATGGTCTGCTCTCCATGCTCGTTTGCTTTTAGAACGATTGATAAGAAATGTAAGCAAGCATTAACCTTCGAGTAGGGCTGTAACAAGGGTACGAATATTACGTTCCCGTTACAATTCTAACTACAGAGAACAGGCTTCGATAGTTATTTTTACCTTATGCTAATAGCAATGCTGAGAAATCCTAATTACACACTATTGGAATTGTTCTATACATATACCGCGTTTCCTGACTGGAATCAAAAGAACTTTCGACGAAACTTATCCAGTATTCCTTTCTTATGGATAGGGTCTGCGTAATTCGATTTACTCGATCAAGTGTATTGATGGAGATATTCCACCAGCAACAGTATGCGCAACGCATTAATTATCTATTTTCACTTATCAGCCCAAAATTTGTTTTCGCGCGCTCTGCCGTTGTTGCTGAAATATCTACATAAATACACGTGATTAAATCAATTGAGTAACGTATTGAAAATGCGTTCTATGGAAAAGAAGACAATAGTTTTAGCTGAAAATTAAGATTAGGACTCAAAAAGGAACAAGGATTCGAAAAGTTCGGGTAGAAACCAATCTTCAAGGGTAACATTTGGGCAGACATGAAAAATTGAAGTTCACTCGAGATTGTTGTTTTAGTACGGAACAACCGCATCACTCGTAAAATGAGTTGGCATCGTATTATGTTAAGCAAATGTTTAAATCCTAAATTTATGAGTGGAAAATTGATACTTAATAATTAAAGAGAGAAACGCAGATAGGGATTAATATCAAGGAGATAAACGAATGGAATGCGCTGCAAGAGCTCTCATCGGCTGTGAGAGCGAATGAAGTAGAGAAACTTCAAAGATAACAGCATATCAGCGAACTTTCTTTAACTGCATGACGTATAATATTGTTTCCCTAACTCAAGCATGTATCGAAGGCTCTAAGATGCTCTACGGTATTTTAAGATAAGAAGTGCTGGAGTATCACTGACAAACTACTGTTCACAAAGATCAGCGGAAATTTCTGATATTGCATCATGCTTTGCAATGTGGAATGTTGATCGATAAAGCAATTAACACAAGTACTTTCTTGCCTATCACAACGAACATGTCACTCTTGTACAGTATGCGAAATGCTGAGATACATAAATGATAATTACTAAGTCCATGTATTGAAATGAATGCTTTGCCGCCCTCATGTGAAGACAAAAATGTTGCGCTCGGTGCAAACTTTTTCGAAAATCCTTTTGCTCAATCAATGACAACGCTTTTTTGCTCGTAAGAAAGGAGCGGATAATAACACAACTCGAGCAAGGCTGATCTGAGTGTATGTTTTGTCGCAGTTTAAGCTAATCGTAGCAATTTTGTATTTGCACGATAACGATAAAACATTGATGCAATGACGGATAAGTGTTCATATTCTAATAGATTTTTGAGTTCCTATTAAAGGAGTCCTTAACATTTTTAAAATGGAGAAACTTTCTTGTGCAGAGTCACGCGCGCAATTGAAGTAACTTTTATGATTAGCATGTTAAAATTTTGCCTGCAGAACTTTTTGTAAATGAACGCCACCGATTATATAAATATTATTTGCCAAAGTACCTTACGCCGACGAAGCTGAAATCGGCGCCTCTTTAAACGTTTAAATGTTCAAATGTTTAACACTTGATGTTTAAAAGACGCAAATCTTTACAGCCTTTAAGCCAGTAGTCGTGTAAATGAGCCGAAAATTCTTGGTATGCGACAAGTCTATCTCAAATAGCAATATGTATATACATTTTAGAATATAACTAAAATGTATACATTTTTACAAAGGTATTCATGTATATGTATACCTTTGCAAATATTCAACAGTCACGCTTGACTTTAATTGCCGCTTTTAGAACATAATTTTTTCTACAAAATATTGCACTAATCCTTTGTTCGAGCAGTTTTACATTCAATACGGTTCAAAATCGTATTGCGTGCAAAACACATAGACGGTTAAACGAGAGAGCCCTAGAAAGTGTTACTCGATTAGTGTTGCGTTCAACATAAATTTTAATAATGCTGATTGCTAGCATCCGGTTTATGTGACAAATGGGATTAATTCTAATGACGTAGCGACCAAAGCGCTCGCCGCTCGAAGCTCGAGCAAACTAGTGCTGTCGATGAGCAGGACAGCGCGCGCAAAGTGCATAACCCACTAGTTGAACATTGATAACAGCGAGAATCAAATTTTTTCAGCGTCCGTTAGCGTCAAACGCCTTTATCATGGCGAATGACGGAAAGTGTTTGCGCGATAAACGAAACAGGATGAATACGTCAGCATTTTTCTTGGAAATGATATTGGGGAAATTTTGTCTCATCTGTAGTGAAGTAGAACCAGGATATGTGAGACATTTGGCCATTTTCGTGTGAGCAGCAAAATAACCTACACCATCGCAATAAACTGCAGTTTCATGAAACGCTGGTGGTAAACAAAAATACTGGCGGAAACGACATCGACTCGACAGTTTTGAGTTCATTCATAGTACTTTCTCTTCGTTTGCTGCTCAGTTTAGGCTGAAGCTATAGATATTAAATTAATACTGTACTCTGAGCGTTTCAAAGATCGTCAGTCATTGCATGCTTAATTCGAGGGAGCATTTGGGAAAAACATCCAATTCCACTTTCTGGAATCAAAGCAATGCCGATTTCGAGAAATTTTATCATTCAATGCGGTTAAATTTTACATTCGCCCGGATACCGTAATGCTGTCATTGCAACTGTTCAAAAACCTAATTTTCATTGCTGCATTTCAGGTATACGACATTGGCATGCCATATTTTCCGATCCCTTTCCTTGTCGAACTCATCAGTTTGAGTCCAATTAAGAGTTAAGAACGATTTTCGGAAGACGTAACGCATATATTAAAAATTTAATTACAAAAGAGAATAGACTTGATGTCGTCTCGGTATCCATTCTGAACATAGGCATTGTTACATACAGATATATTTATACTCCGCCAAAGAAATACAATTTTTGTGCAGCAACACATTAGACATACTGGAATTATCAGTTGCATTATGCCTTGCTGTCATCATCAAAACACAAAAACGCTTAAAATCACATAAACTGCACACAATTTTTAAGCAATTTGCATGAGGGATACAAGCTGTCGCCGTCCACAATCCCTTGAATATTCACTCATTTCGAATCCATTTGCACTTGTTAAGAAAATGAACTAAGCGTCGAAGCCATTTAAATAGGTTGATCAATAGCCAAATGTTTTGCTCATGAAGGCTAGAATGGAGCCGTTGATCGCTTTCCTTTCTGCTCATCTTCATCTGATGATTGCGACGAGCTGAAGTAGCGGAAATCTCTTTTACTCAGATAAATTTTTGGAAATGATTTGACAGCCGACAGTAATATAGCATAGAGTTATAAATTTAAAATCTGTAATATAATAAAATTTTCCTGAAATAATGGTTACTGATATGATATCTTAAAAATTTCAGGATGGCATACTTTCAGGATTACTCACCAATCTTTCTTTCTTTTATATTACTGTATCGGGTTATAAATTAGATGATTTATGAAATTGTGTACAAATATATTTGATTATTAATAAACGAATATCTTATTTCTTTCCGCAATACCCCTCCAACATTGGTTCATCGCCTTTAGGAGAGCCTTATTTTAAGTTTATTTTTTATTTTAAGGTCAATCAATATCAAATACCAAATTGGCTTAAAGCTATGCATTTGTCAAAGTAAATTACGAATTTAGCATTTTTCGGTCAAAACAAGCTCTTAATAAATAAAAACGAGAGGGTGAAGGTCAGTTGTATACCGCGAACATTTTTTTGAGCTTGACAAGCAAAGTAATCAGAGCGACAATTTAAATTTTTGAACCAATACTATATTAGCATCCTACGATCTTCGCTTCCTTCGAACGTTTCAGCCAATTAAAAACTGTTCATAGAAAAAAGATGAAATTCGGATTCTTTGTCTTTGGTTACATGTGTTTTTGACAGTTTTTTTATTGAATTGGCATCACTCATAATGTCAAATCACATAGCAATCACTCGGTGTCGTGCACTTTTTTGGCGATGAAGGCATTGACGAGCGCATCGCTGTTTTCCAGTTCTCTGCTCTTCTTGTCTTTCTTACGCAAGCGCAGAGCATTGTTCACGTTGTCACTCTTGCTGGGACT
>NIUQ01002297.1:0-23506 GCA_002796945.1 Plectus sambesii
TGCCCGTAAGAAGTGCGCATTTGGCGTCAAATTTCGGTCATACAGCGTTAACACTATAATTCGTGGTATAATATCGTAAAACACTGTTTTTGTCGGCATCCCCATAGGCTGTCTCTATTCAGCTCTTGAATAGCCACAACGAATGAGAAGAACAGCAGAAATTAACAGAAACTGAACAAAAAATGGCATATAGTTTTGAGTGCAGGCGTATTGGAAGAGAGTTTAACCAAAATACCGTATAGCTTTGGCGTCTTGTCATTATCATTGATAGATAATTTGCTTATTGCTACTACGCAACAGGTAATAATTCTCATTGAGAGCGCATTTGTTTCACATAAGCAAGAAAACTATCCATCAAAGTTAATAACGAGACACGAATAGCATACGGTATTCTCGTTGTAATCCTCCAATTTGTGTAAAGATGACCCGCCCTCTCATCGGCAGTTTACTCACGTCAACTGACCATAGCAATACTTTCAACTGTCCCTCATCGACCCAATCGGTCAACGGCCCTTTCAACTCCACACTCTTACCCCAAACGACCGTATGTACGGGTAAACGTCGGACGAAAGAGTAGGTGAGGCGAATACGGCGATGGCGAGGTGCGTACAATGCGACAGAATGAGCGGTGGGCAGGACAATGACGTGCGCGCTAATCTGACGACCGTAGTTGACCCGTGGCTACTCGAGAGCACTGCGTGTGGTCCAAGATGTGTTATGACTTTAGTGGCGATCGTCGAACGGTAAGCGATACGACGAGTGGTAGACGCGTGTAGGAAGGAGATTGCAGATGTGGCGTACATTTTTGTGATACAAAACAGACGATCGAAAGGAGGAAGGGACGAGCTCAAATGCCGACTTCCTTTGGCCCTCCAAGAAGAGATTCGTTGAGATGTTTAAAGCAGACTTCTTTTCCTCCTCAAACTATTTCAAGCGCAGAGTAGGACGGTCGACGCGATTGCGCAGAGATTGTAGAAGATAGTGGATCCCCGCTGTTGACTTTCGACGCGGGACGCCACCGACGCAGTCCGGTCGGGTAGCGTCGTTGCTTCGGTCATTGAATCGCCGTCGCCCAAGATAGTAGAGAGAGAAAGGAGAGCTTTGGCAAAAGCTGCCCGAAGACGAAGATAACGCGGAGATTTGGCTAAGAGAAGCGGCGATGTGGTGTGGTGAGGGTGGCTGGTGGCGCGAATCCCTTTACAATGCCGCCGCCGCATGCGAGCGCATTCCATCCTCTGTCTGTCCCTGCCGGATGACGGGCGAGAAAGGACGCGACCAAGAGAGAAGGAAGAAGACAGGCCGATTGGATTTTGCTTTTTCCTTTCTCCGGTCGTTCGTAGTTGACGGCCGTAGCAATCGTCGGAGAAGTAGCAACCAACCGACGATTGAGCCTCGTCGACGCCGAGCTAACAGCGACTCTTACCTCGAGTAGCGTCGATCGCCGCCGCGGTCGCCTCCATAGCCGCCGCCCCTGTCGCCGCCGCGACCGCGACCGCCACGTCCGCCGCGATATCCTCCTCCGTCCTCGTTGCGTCGACGGCCGTGCGACAGCTCAACGCGTGCGCGCACGCCGCAGATTCGGCTGAAACAAAATGTGTGTGAGGTTGATTATCGTCACGTCATCGCACTTTGGTTAAGCAGTTTCGCAATAACAAGCAATACTGTCTCGTAGTAAACGCAAAATAATGTTTCCATGTTTGTTTTGCGACGTAAAAATGATTCTATTAGCCATGGTTACACTTGCCGCGAACAATAGGCGCAAGGAGGAACAGTCTAATCCAACAAAAGGGAATTGCATCTCTTTGATACATGATAAGAGATTGGCGAAAGGAGTTGATAACGTGATTTGATCAATCGTACGCAATTTACAAAAATGTATTTTACACTTACTTTCCATCGAGAGCACGTACGGCGTCCTCGGCATCGCGGTTGTCCTCGAATTCAACGAAGGCGAAGCCCGGAGGACGACGCGCCACCCAAACCTTCCTGATCCTTCCGTAGCGGTGGAATGCGTCCTCCACCTGAAACAATCAAATTAAGCGACAATTCAGGAAAATTCGACATCATGCTAAAGTGAACTGCGATACGACAGCTATGATACGTTTGCACGCAGCCGAAATAATCAAATAAGCAGATTTCACTCGCCGAGGTAGTCCATGTACGACGCAAAGCTTACAAGGATGAACTAAAACATAAACCTCCCAATTTTCGTAAACTAGAGCACTTTTACAGACAACAACTATACCCCGGAACAACTTTATTAGCGAGAATGGTTATTTCATCAAAGCGGAGATGGCGTGAATTATAACGTGTCTATGCTTTGACAAAATGCGTCTCCCACTCGATTGTGCTTAGAAATCACATATATGTCAACCGTTGAAATGATATTAACCAAAGCTGACATAATATACGGAAATAAGCTAAAATCAAACCTCTTGCGATGTTGCGTCGGCTGGCAGACCACCAACGTAGACTTTACAGTCCAAGAAATCACCTCGATGCGACGACATAATCAGTATCCTTTTTTGAAGAGAAATCAGAGAAACGACTCGTTGACGAAGTCGATAACAACTCGGTGCAACGCGACGTAACGAAGCCTTGAACACGATCAATACCTTTCAGAGAGTTTTGAAAACGAAATTCATCGTCGACATTCTCTGGAATGGATAGTGGTAGACGTCAAACGCATTTCAGCTTCTTGCTACTCTACTGAATTCTTTTCAACATTCTAAACAAATTCTTACATCGTTAGAAATAAAGTCAATTTTTATGGTTTATTCTTAGCAGCAGTATTCAGAAATGGCTGGTTTTTATTAACATAAATAGGGATTTAATTGAACAGCATTGTGGCAACCGCATACACATTAACAAATGTGCGGGAAATTTGACCGTTTTAAAACCGCACGTACATAGGGCTATACGAATGAGCGACACTACTCAGTCTTTAAACGCTGATTAAAGGAGCAATTCTAGAGGGATTAACACACAGACTTAAAGGAGGCGAGGCAGTGTGAGTGACATTCGGTTTCAGACTTATAGCAGTAATGCAGCTAAGCTGTTCCGTACTTGAAGCAATTTATCAACAACTGTGTTAAGCTATAGTATTCAGACATTGTTCGTCATCGGAATGAAGAGGACCATGAGTATCGTTCAGGCCCTGCGCCATTGGTAGAATGTACTTCCCAGATCGATCTTGCTTCCACCGTGCTTTCAGCAGGTATTTTTACCTTTTGAGAGTGCGGCTATATCCCCAAATTGTACCAACCTCTGCTGTGAGCCTCATGCACATTAAAGGAGGTAAGGGAACAGAAGGATACTGCAAAATATTGCATCAATATCCAAGATTCATGCTTGGTAATATCTCCTGCGATACTGCGATCTCTGCCACAAATGCAAATCATTCATTCTTGTTTATTCTATTCATACAAAGACTATGAGGCACAGTTCAATGCTGCATTTTCATGAAATGCTCAAGATTGTACTCTATAACTGAGCAGTCTCAATGATTTTAATATAGTCTTCGAGTCGAAATGAAAAGATAACGTGGTCATTCAAGACAGCGAGCTGAGGACGATGGCCGGGGTATTCTTGCGTGTGTGGTCGCAGTGGCTACTTCATACGCTGGCCGTATCAATATGGGCAATACATTTGCATTTCATATGCAACACGCTGCTTCATACAAAAGGTGAGGAGACTTCTTAGATTGCTTTGTCCTACTTACATTATAACCTATGGCGATTTCGGCGAACGTCCTAATCTAATGTTTAAGCGTGACTTATTTTTCGTCCTTTCTGCATATGAGGTCCTAGAAATCCTGCTGCATCGAAATGCAGACAGCGAACCTTGAGAAGTAAACTTGTGTGACGCTTTCAAAGTGTTTTACAATAAAGTGCTTGCGTCGAGATCGACGCTAATGAGAACAGCACAGTCACTGCATTTCTCAATATTGCACAACCGCTCTGCTTTTAATACCGTCTGTGAATTTCGCTCTGTATGACCTTAATTTACTCTAAAAGCGCGCTTTTTCATTACCTTCGATGGCGTTCTTTTTTTAACTGGTTCTGTAAGCTTCTCGGTGCAATGCATTTTACAAACCTTTCAATACTTTAACATTGCAGTGGAATTCACTTAAACCGTTATTTGAGGGACCGATAAAAATTACCGGTATAAGCGTACTTATTTGTATGGGGAGATGAACTTTGGGGCCAACAAATATTACCGGTTTAAGTAAATTCCCTTGTATTTTCAATTTTTGATTTTCATCATTACACGTCCCATTTGCTTTGATACGAGAGTCTACCCACTTTTTCACATGAAAGGCTAAACTGGGCTGCGCTTTACCTCAAATTAGGGAAACACAGTTCTCCAGACATAGAGCCGGTTTCACATCGCGTACTTAAACTAAAGTCGGACTTTGCGCAATGATAAAGGATAGGCCTTAAGTACGACTTAAGCTGAAGTACGCGATATGAAACCCACCCATTAGGCCGGTTCCATGATCGCTTCCTAAAGTTAAGCAATTCATAGCGATACTCGGCTCTATGTTTCATTATAGGCTTAAGTAATGCATAACTTAAGAACGACTTGGGAAACGATTAGGAACCGGTCCAATATCTCTTCATTCTATTGCCATATACTTCTTTCAATGATAATGAAAAATTTGATAAAGCCCCAGCTATCCACGACAGCGTGGCCGAGTGGTTAAGGCGATTGACTAGAAATCAATTGGGATCTTCCCGCGCAGGTTCGAATCCTGCCGCTGTCGAATATTTTGTTGCTATTTAATGGTTTCTCCATGTTTCTCCATGCATCCTACGTTTGCCGTCTGCCTTATTTGGGCTAATCCTTGATTGAAGTACTGAAATCTTAGGTGCGCGGTTGCAGCCAGTTATAAAAATCCCCTAACTAGTTATGCCTCAACAAATATCTTTTTTACGATAAAAGGAATAGAGCAATACTAAGAAAAGCATTTTCTGAAATTTCAAAAATCATTTGTAACTACGATACATACGCTACCAATATGGTGTGGCCAAACAAGTTCGAAATCAAAATATGGATATAAAACAGAAAAAGATGGCATTGTAACAAAAAATATTCGACAGCGGCAGGATTCGAACCTGCGCGGGAAGATCCCAATTGATTTCTAGTCAATCGCCTTAACCACTCGGCCACGCTGTCTTATCCCTCTAATGAAAATGGCGATTTTTTCATCATCAAAATGAGCAGATGGACTCAAATTCAACGTTGAACAGTACTACGGACTGATAACACCACAATCGTTCTATAAAGTTACTCTAAAACGAAGCAATATTAATGTTCTTCATGAAGCACAGCGCTGAATCTTTCAACATACCGTAATTATTCTAATACTACGACATGTCGTACTATTTTTCGATCCCTCTCTACCCTGTCGTACTATTGGAGACTGCCGTATTATTAGAGTGTCGTACTATTAGAATAAATATGGTATTTCATCAACTTTGCATTTATTTTCGTCAAATTAGCGTTCTAGTTTAATGCAAGTTTGAGAAATTTGGATGCGGAAAGGACCAATTCTGATGACAGTTTTTGTAATAAACTACAAAGGTAAGCAGTGAACAATGTATTCTCATATTTATTTTCAGTTTGAGCCAGGGTCCTTTTGCAACTAAAAGCAGTTTCCTGCAGAGGTCCTGGTATGGGAGTCTTAGGCTGCAAATAAAGAGTGTCCATTCGTTTTCAATAATCACAATGAGAGGGTACCGCCACGACGCTTTCGTGCGCAATGCGTGAACATCGTTTACGGAACCGGAACGGAAGCGGTACGGACCGGAACATTCATCTTTTGTTCATAAGCTAGAGCATAATAAATGGGTACAGTATATAACCGAAAAGAGCTTTACTGTAAAACATATGAACTGCTTGAACGTCTCGAGATAATAAAATCATTTTATTTTACTACCTTCCACTTTCCACAAAATACGAGTTCACGAAAATTTCTTGAGCCATCCCGTAATTTCAACCGTTTCATGAAATGCTCAACAGACATCACAGAATAATGCTCGATTGAAACATTTATTTTCTATAGCAGATGCAATTTTGTCCGAAGCCTTAATGTTCCGTGTAATTATTCTAGCGACATAGTATAATAAACGATTTGCATTGACGTTGCAATTTTTCGTTCCTGACTTTGCTGTTGTTTCATTTTTATATCTTCGTCGTGCCTGTGTGCTTGCTTCCGCGATGATGTACTAGAAAATTTTATCACGCACAACTACCAAATGCAAATCAGTGCTATGACTTGCAGACGCATATTTTCAGTTGCTTTGGTTAACACAGTAGCGATTGCAGAGAGGCGGTGGATAGAGGACGCTGGTGTCCGAGTTTGGTGAGCTCTTCACATGTTGAACAGTTTGGTTGACGTCACTGCGCGGTGGAAGAGCAGAAGTTGACAGTAGGCTTGGTGGGGAATGTTACAAATCCCCTCCCCCATGGGCGCTGCCCACTTTGATCCCCTCAATTGTGGTTTCAAATACAAGGAGAGAGTAAATAATTTTCAAGTGGATTTAGCGATATTTTAAAAAGGTTCTCAGCAGCTATTTGATAGAAGCTTTTAATTAGGTCGGGCGGAAATGACACCATGTCCTGCCCTCGCAGGTAAGCTATAAAATGAATAGGTGAAATTGGAAAAGTCGGTATACTAAGACAAAAATGCGTGTCGCTCGGTTCGCAGTTGGTTTACGCGTTCGACATCTGTGCTCGCGCCAACCCAATCCCCTACTTTAATCAGGGACTATACTTGATCTCTGAAAAGCTTCGTATTCTTCATCCGGTTGTATCGCGGCCATCTTCCGTCGATATCTGACGTCTTTCTCTTCTTTTCTTTTCCAGTCGAAGTGTTACTACTTCGATCATTGATCGTCGTCTTTGGTTCCATTTTTAATCCAACCAAACATTGTCGCAACGGAAATAAATTGCGGAGATTCGTGGAAGATGTGATTGAGCATCTTTTTCTTTAATTCCAAGGCCATTTGCTTATTTGGATTGAATGGAGGTGATGTCCAATTGAATCGCCGAAGAAGTTCTGTTGTCTCGGCTGTCTTTGCTTCATTTGTGACGTCGTATGTGTGCCACAACTGATCGAGTCCTTCGATGCGACCGGCAGCCCCACCTAAAACAACCGAAGGGTTTCATTATTTGTCACACGACAGCGCTCGAGATAGAAGAGCCAATCTAATGCTCACTAAATACCTCCTTTCTTTGTGACAACCTATCACAGCTCAAGAAACTTGTTCTTAAGGCTAATTTTGGTTCGACTTTGCGATATTCTTTGATCAGAATTAATCGGAACACGAGTGGGTGTCACTTACTTGGCTGACCTAATACAGGGAAAATTTTGTTTGGAATGAAAGAAGCTTCAGTGTAATACTTGAGATATTTAAATATTATATTCATTTGCCATCTGTGTAGCGGAACCAGATAGCCTAATTAAAATGTTCGTGAAATTCTGCATAAGAGCCATGCGCGGCGTCTATTCCCATCAAAATTATGTGGCGCACTATCGATGTGTCGATACCAAAAGTCGACTCTTTGAGCAACTGTTAAAAACTAAATTTTAACTGTAAAAATAGTTCTTACCAGGCAACTCCTCCGTGCGCAAGAAAATCACCGGTGTTTTGAGGCCGACACAGGGCATAGCCGCATGCAGTCTGGAGGTGATGACGAGACGTGCCTGGGCATAGAATTTTAGGGCGAGATTGACGGCCTTCATTGATCGTCCGAATGGCGAATGAATATACGGCCATGCCTTATGGGACATGACAATCAGTCGTCCGTAAATCTCAGCTGGTAGGACTCTCTTCAGGATTTCATCAGAAACGTCAATGGCGTAAATCTTTTCTGTCCGCTCGTTGTGCGGATTTCTGAGCAACGCCGTGGCACAGCCGCTGAAATATCGTTGCTTGATGATTTCGTATTGTTGCAGGATACGATTTTTGGTAAGAATACTTGGAAAACGGAGGCAGAGGATTTAAGCAAGCGGTTGGAGTATGACAAGCCGAGTGGCGATTAAGGTCAAAGCTTAGGGCCGCGGGACAATGATAGTATGACAAACAGTCGGACAGAAAGTGCTTCAAGAGTGTCAGCTATCGGAAGAAGTACTTACTGGCGACTGTATCACACCATCTCATTTCCAAGGGAGGCGCACTGAATACCCATTCCAAGACTCGCTACCGACTCAACATGGACGCGGGGTTTACCTCTTGGGCAGCCGGATGCCCAGCGAAATGGATTGGCTGAGAGGGGAGCATTGAGCATGTTCGTAGAGTTTTAAATAATTTGGCTCCAAACTACCGACTGCTTCACTCCCTCAAAGGAGTTCCGTTCTTGTGGTCGTATGAATTGTACCCCTGTTCAGCGAAAAGTTTTGGTCGAAATAGTACCCCCAGAGGTCCAATAAAGCTGAAATCTGGACACTTCTCTTAGAGAAAAACATTCGATCGTAAGCGTACCTCAAATACGACGTAATATTGAGCGATTGAAGCGTTTGCAGAGTATGGTTGTCTCGAGCTCCAATCGGACTATGAGATTGCAGATAGGAAATACTTTCCGGCTTTTTAATCCATTCACCAGATATATGGATTGAAGTCAAAATCGGACGAAAGTTTGACGCGTTCGGAAATTGCATTCGATCGTCGCCAAGCCAAGCATTCATCAAAATCGTCAGCTTTCTGACGTATTTATAGTTGGTCAGGCTTTCTCGGTCCAGAAACGTCGTCAAGTATGGATAGAATTGAATGGGAACTAACGTCTGTATTTCATCGCCAACATTCGCTATCGACATCACTTTTATCCGCTCGTCGAACGACAGAGCCGCATACTCTTCATAACCATGCAAAGTTAGCGCGTAATTCGTCTTTACAATATCTATATGATGTCTCCTGGCAACAGTGAGCGCATTTTCCAAATAGGCATACTGTAACGGCCAGAACTTTTCATGCATTTTTGGCTCAGGATAATTAGTTATGAAATCCGTCATCAATTCCAGCACGATTGGACTGTTCTTTTGAGCAATCCGCATACTGGCCAAGTCTTGTGAGATAAAATGATCGTTAATTTTACTTATTTTGTCAATGTGATCCAGCGCAACTGCCGACGATAAAACTAGTCCGCCATACGACCAAAGAGCGCACAGCGATGTCGCATACAGTAGTTGCTCGCGGTAGGCTGGTCCAGATATAATTTTGTGTCGCACATGTCCCCTTATCCATTCCAGTAACGGTGTATTAGAGCATAGTTCGGGGAGAATTAGTAATTTAGTTGAAACATAGTGCACTCTCGTACACATTTCCACACCACTATATGTACACAAAATTTGAAGTTCCTGTTCTGGAAAGCGCTCCTCAATTCGCCTAACAAAAAGTTCCGATTGGTTAGTAAACTCAGCGTGCCAGATGAATGTTACCTGACGGCTGAGTGAAAAGTTTTGTCCAGAATGATTGAATCGTCCATGATATGAGCCAATATTTTCGCTATCTTGATCGATCAAGCTTTGAGCATTGAATAGCAGCAATGCAATTGATACTGCACAAGCAGATATTAGCCATGTCTTTGACTGGAGATAGGAAATGTTCAGAAATTGGCACAGAGCGAAAAGGGACAAAACCGTACAGGCAAATTGCAAGTGCGTCATGGTGTTGGCGAGCAGAATGCAACTGCCGAAGATTATAAATCCGCGCTTGAAAACGTTAAAGAGCGAATGTTTGACTGGTTGCAGGTATCCGAGTGCTATATAGGAAGCAGAATGCATTCCGAAGAAAGTAACTGCCACTGTTAACAGTACAAAGTAAGCGTGCCATTGAAACATACTCGTTCCGGCGTATCCAGTCATAGCTGCCTGAACAATCAGGGAAAAGACCGACGCTATGCTACTAATTACAAGAAACGAATGAAAGCTATCACGGTTGGATTTTTGCGGCAGCAAATTAGACGCCAACACATTTCTCATTTGTAGGAAAATATTGGACAGAATTACGCTGGCGAAGGTAAATTTGGAAAAAGAAAAGTCTTGAAGCGAAAATGCTGCCACACTGCAGCACACTGTGATCAACGGGATAAGATCCAGCGCTTGCAGCGCTTTATTGAAGAACAGATAGTTGAAAAATACGGCAAAAATAGGCTCGGTAGCTTTAAGAACATGCGCAGAACTAATGTTGACGGATGCTAGGGCGAAATTTGTGAATAAATTGCCTAAATAGAAGCAAAAGCCAACGATTAAAAACAGTCGATTATCTTGTGATAAATTAAGCTTGAGATTCCTGCCATCTTTCAAGCTGAGCAGCAAGAGAACTATCAAAGGAAGAAGAAATTGTCCCGAAGTAATTGTGAAAACGTCTAAATTTTCATTCGTAACTGCCGTCTTGATCTGAACATTAACCAGCAGACTAAAAATAAACCAAGTCGCTATGATCAAATAAATATACAATCCTTCCATATCCATGTTTGGTTTCTTTGCAATGAGATGAAAGGTTTTTTCAGATCAAAGAAGACATTTTGTGAATAGTATGTTCTGTACAATTATTCAATCGTAATATTGTTCAGTGTTATTTTGATCTTCAAGATATGAGCAAAAAATATCTTGTCAACAACATTTTTAGTAAAGTAAGAAGAGACGAAAAGTTTTCTTTAAGTTTGATATCAGTTGTAACGCCGTGTGGAGTGAGAAGATGAGAAGAGTAAAGGAGAAAATGTGGAATGGCGAAGACGGACAGCACCGATGTTCTCGCACCGCATAAAATTGGGTGCGTTGGTCTGAAGAAAGAGCGGACAGAAGGCCGTAATTCTGCAAGGCCGAGCGAAAGATGTAGTTCGCGATCTACATCAGATGACCCTTTGCCGTTCAGCGACCTAGTCGTGTCGCAGTGATCGTCATTACCGGTCGTCGGACGTGCGATCAACATTGAAGATTTGTTTTTTACTCGACCCCGTCGTGTAAGAACATTGTTCATCACGAAAATTGTGATGCCCCTCGTATATTCTCTTGATAACTCTGCAACGAAATAAAAACTACTTTATATTGGGCCACTAATTATGTAGTCAATTTTATAAATTGTTAACAACTACTCCGGCGTCTTGCTGAATATACCATTTTCGCTTCAGCACACAACACGTTCCGCATTAAATACTTTTCGAGTCAAAGAGAGGGCATGTTCCAACTCAAATAAATATATAAGATGTCCTCTTTGATGTGAAAAGTATCTTGTTCGATTCGAAAAGTGTCGTTGTTAAAGTGGAAATGGTATGCGAGTCATTCTACATGCGAGCGTCGTCCCCTTTAGTATTACCCTAAATTTCTCGATATCTGTTCTGCAGAGGTGCTACTGGATTTCCTCGTAAGTCAAGGGGGTATTTACGAGAATTTGCATTTTACTGCCGTGAGTTAGCGACGAAAAATATGCCCCAGGAATAAAGGATGGCGAAGATTCCAAGTTTGAGTAACTGAATTCATTACGATATCGATTCTGATTCCGAAACCATGATTTTGGGGTGCAGAGAATCAGTGTATTGTTTGAACGAGGAAATAGTTCGGTTGCCTCAATGATACACTATTAGTGTATCATTGCATTTAGAAAAATAGAGTGCCGCAAACATAAATACTTGCTCAACATTATTGCCTGCTCGCTTTGTTGCGTGATGCAATTGTCTCCACTTTTGCAAAAATACCAAGACTGTTCCGTAATTAATTTTTTGCATAGTTATTCGAATAAACGGGAGCGATTGTGTAGTCGTCGCACAACTACCTTTCAGCACTCTACTACACTACACGTACCTGTCACACATGCCGAAATCACAATGAAGGTTTTGGTTTATACACTGGACACTGAGCAATCATAAGCACGCATGAGGCGCTCCATTAAACGTTGCTGTCAATAAGAAAAGGCAATTTTACCATTGCTCGCTGGCAAGTGCTTCAGTTGATTGAGGTTGACGAAACCTTGTTGCAACTTGCCTCAACAACATCTTTGGTGCATTTATTGTCCGCGTGCGCTGATACGCGCTTTCAAATGAATCTAAATAGGATGAGTAGTCGAATCATGAGGCCTTATTCTTCATACACTATTCACAGATGCCCTACGGACTGAACCTTTCAACGATGCGCGTGGCACGTTCCGCGTGTTCAGGGCCCCAATTTCACAAAACTAATCTATTCACTGTTCCCATTACAATTGCGGGAAGCGTTAGATTTGTCAGATGCGACGTCACAGGGAGAATCCTTTACGTCTGTCGGCTGGGCAGACTTGAAATAAGGTGGCTGACTTGAGCGGTGAAATTTTTGTTGTTTTTTTGTTTCCATTTTGCGCGATGCCGTAGAGGCATTGGTTTAAAGCTGTTATCTTTTATGCCTTCGAGGGCAATTCTCGGCGAGACTACTTGCTAGTATTCATTTTAGCAATCAATTAGCCAATTACGGTCAAGATTTAAATTTTAAAAATGGTAATGAAATAATTCAGCACTTTAATTTCTGACCACTCTAATCGGTTACATAATGCGTGCCGCCACGTAACTGTCCCAAACCCAATTTTTTTGATTTTGCACTTTCTTTCTTCGCAGTCTCATTTATTTAATCGCGGGAGAAGTATTCTAAATAATTTCGATTTAAAATATTCTTAAAACATGGTCATTAATATGACTCAAATTCATGCTATACTTTAGTATATACATATTTACCGTCAAGCTGAAGAATGAATCGGCCTTATGATAAAGTTTAGTCAAAATTTGCTGAAACATTAAGCTGCTAGCAAACAGAATTTGTGTTTCACACATCGCTTAACCGGCAGACGAAAAGACCGCTTCTGCACTACTCGAAGGAGATAACCGTAAAGAAAATTTGTCTCTCCATCGCCGAAATGTCGTCAAACGATCTGAGGACGATTATTCGGTCCAGAGGATCCATTTGCCTTCAAGTGTCTTTTGACGAAAATGATCCGAAATATCGCTTCTGCTTTCTACTTCTTCACATTAAGGTAATCAACAGTGTTTTGGCATTCCAACTATCAAGACCAGTCTACTTGACGCTATGTTTACTATTTTTTCTTATTTCTATCATCTTTCTTGTTTATAAATTCTCTTACTTATTGAGGATGATATAATCTTCCCTGACAAAGTATTATGGGAATGTGCATTTTGCCATAAAACTACTGTTTGACCCTGCAAATGGCTCTGCCCATTTCATGCGATGTTAACTAAACACGTTTCGCTTCAGACATGCGCCTCTATAGTCGCTGCTCTGGAATTCTTGCAAACATTCGCAATCGGTTCACTCTTTTTCATCGTTGACTACACTGATAAATGGAATGACGATTGGAAGCTTAGCAAACCTCGCTTGTTCTATATTCTTATGGCAGTCGAAATAATTTCTGACTTGATGCTCGTCGCCGCTTTAATCACTGAAAGAAGAGAACTTATTTTACAGTTTATGGTCAAAGTGGTACGTTCTCATATTTGTTTATACAATGTGAGGTATTTATGCACATCCGCTTGTCACACTGTTTTTCAGCAGATTGCGAAAGTCTGAGTATTTCAGGCGGTGTGGACAGTTTTTCTCTTGCTCGAAGAAGCTCGAAACGGCACAATTGAGAGTTGCGTCATAAACGCTACTTTCAACATTTTCTTCCTCGTCATAACATTCAAATGCTACCTTTATTTTCGAGATAAAGCGAAATTTAAGCAAAAACAACACATGATTACTTTGCTGGGAATTGAATGATTATTAATATTGCTACTTATGCCCGGCATTTCCAAGACACGCATCAAGAACGAATCATAATTTAGGAAAGAAACTTGTTATGGTGAAGTGATCTGTACGTTTTCCTATCGTTTTATGTTTCTTTAGGAGTATCCAGCAATTTCATCGTGCTTGAAATACAGTACGTCGTGTGTGCGTAAGATTTTGTTTTACATTTTTTGTTCACTGCGTCAACAGCGTTGAAAAGAATACTCATCGGCAACCATTCGCAGATAATGCTCTCCAACGTTTCGATGTTTCGTAACTGTATATCACCCAAGTGATTTTACACTTCACGCATATGGATACACTTTTTCATCCATCCTGTAACCTTAAAAATTCAAGTTTAAAAAGCGACGTCTTGCCCCTGTCCTAAATGTTTTAGCGATTGCAAAACGCACCGCAATTGGTCGAAAGCCATAGACCGAAAAGTTCGATCAGTAGCAAAAGACTACTAAAAATGAGTGGCATGTTCGCGCAGAGCAACGGAATACGCAACCACATTTTTTTATTTACGAAACATGAATCAAAGATAAATTAAAAAACATTCAGCATTGATTGGTGTCGCGAACAAGAAAGTCGCGACGCCGAAAAAGGATTGCGCACAGGCAATGCGAACAGTTGCGTTTTAATAACGAATTGAACCAACAAACAAGTTATATCACACAAAACCGCAGTCGATTCTTCGAGAGATCGTCAAATCGATTGCGATTTCATCCTTCCTTTCAACCGTAAAGATCGTCGTCGTCATTCTGCTGACCGCCATTGCCGCCAGTGCCAGCGCCATCGCGGTTAGGTCCCGTACCGGTTTGGTTCGGGAATCTGTTTAAGAAAATAATGATAAACAGACAGATTAAATCGCAAGTTGAGAACAAATTTTCATTCAAAACTCAGTTTACTATAATATCAATGAATAAAGGAATGAACTGGAACCCAAGAGAAATCGTATATAACCTTATTCCTCTGCAAAATGCCATTCTTCTAAGTATACTTTTCATTTACCCCTTTCCATAATGAAACTCAATTCATCCGCCATCAACGGTTTTAAAACTGTTGCCGTAGAGGTATCCACTAAACCATCCGAGGTTAAAGCCTACCCCTACGCACGTATGATAAGGTCGCGAAATCGAAACCAGAGATCGCGATATCATCAGCTTTCGCAAATTATTATAATCAAAGCAAAAGGAGAAATAAAGAAGATACAAATGAGAGTATAAAAAATAAAGACTGACTTGAAATTGCCGCCGAAACCGCGCTGCTGTTGCAGCGTCTGAGCGAACATCTCGTACTTGCGAATGTCGTTGTCCGACACCGACCGCCGAGCGTATTTCATCGCCTGAAATTATCAATTTTATCATAATTACTTTGTCCACTTCAATATAAGGATATTTTCTTCTCCAAAGAAAACGCTTTCGACATCAAAAAGAACTTTTTAACGTTAAATCAAATAGGACTCTGTCCCCTTTGATCTAGAAAGTGTCCTTATTAAAAATGAACATGGCTTAAACAAAAAATTAATTAGATATTTAGATAACTAATAAAGGTATCATTGTCTGGAATTATTTATTCGCTGTGGAACTGAAGATTGATCGAGAATATATAATTCCACGTGAATCTAAACGAACGCGTAAAGGAAAGAAACGAACCTCCTCGAAGTGGTTTTTAGTAATCTCCGGCACGGGATCCTCTTCCTCCTCATCCTGCAATCAATTTGCGCATCAAAACAAGTCGACCGGCATTTCATTATTATAAGTTCACGTTTAGCCCCATACTTTGAGCCGCGCGGTGTACTACCAGACAAATGTTATACAGCATCCATCCGTTAGAGGCGTGATAATTGAAATCATATGAAAAGATTTGTATTAAAACGAAGGGTTTTAATGAGATTTAAAAAGAGAATCAGAATCGACCAAATTGGTACATTTTGAGAATCTTTACACTATCACCCACTGCTTTCAAATAATTGACCAAAATGGATAATAATCAATCACGCCCGTTAGAGGAGAAAAAGGGGCAAATTTGCACTTACCATCAGCTGCTCGCCCTTGGCTTGACGTTCCTGACGCTCGCGCTCGAGCTTGATATCGCGTTCGATGCTCTCACGAATCGCCAACTTGCAGGCGCGTTGGCAGATCTCCGTAAGGTCAGCGCCTGAGAAGCCTACCGTGCTCTTCGCGAGGAAAGTCGTGTCGACCTCCTGAAAAGGTATCGTCACTATTCAGAAAGGTCAATAATCAACGTTATTTCATTAAACGCCTCCATTGAAACCAATCACTCAAGTTTTCAGCAAGCGCCTAACACCAGTACAAAATATTTCATATCTACTGAATATCATCCAATAAAAACATACACGGACGCCTTTATTGAGGCGAGCAGGCTGTATATCCTAAGGTGATATATGATAAAAGTCAAATATTTCGTACTGGTGTTAGACGCTTGTGTGTTTTAACACTGAGTAAGCTCATTCAACCGCAATTCAATCCCATCGATCGCTATCGATATGAAGCAGAATTAAGTCGTGATCTAGCATTTCTTAACAGAAATCAGTCAGACTGAAGTTATTTCGACCAAAGATAGTCTAAACTATAAGAACAATAAATGGTTTCGACAGTTGCAAAATGGACATTAGAAGTTTTGAAGGACGCACCGCAGCGACAGGTGTCTTGCGCAGATTGGCCTTGAGAATGGAGACACGGCTGGCTTCGTCGGGCAGCGGGATGTAGATGAGCTGATCGAGACGGCCCGGGCGCAGGATGGCAGAGTTGATGATGTCCGGTCTGAAATAATCGACATTTTTATCACTGGTATCATCGATAATACAAACGATAATCACTGATAAAGCTAGCCATAAACATTGTATTATCGCGTTTCGTTGTTTATCAAACTATAATGACTGATAAACAACGAAACGCGATAATACAAACTATAATGACTAATAAAACTAGCCATAATCACTGATAAACAACGAAACGAACCGATTGGTGGCGCCGATGATGAAGACGTTCTTCTTCGACGACATGCCGTCCATCTCCGTCAGGATCTGGTTGATGACGCGGTCAGCGGCGCCGCCTGCAAATCAATCGACTACAATTCGTTCACCAACAATCAATACACAAGCATGCGAGCATATTAATATTTGACCAAAGAATGAATGGATCGAGCAACTCACCGGCGTCGCCAACGTTTCCACCACGAGCCTTCGCGATCGAATCCAATTCGTCGAAGAACAACACGCACGGGGCTGCCGCGCGAGCCTGAAAACAATCTTTCAGGAATCCGCTACAATAGCCTACGAACAATCAAAGCCGCATGCTTTCTCCAGAATGCTAGATATAATGTACAAAAGTTCAATCCATAGATGCACTAAATTGAGCCCACTTTCAGAAAGACAGTTACTATGCAAGAAAACTTTAGGTAATCGTGCGAAACGACGACGAATGAAGCAAATTATAAAAGCAGCAAAATGACCCACATTATTTTACACATCGAAAAAATCTGGCGAAATTTTCAAGAGTGCATATAGCAATATCCAAACAGCCATCCACAACAACGCACCTTGTCGAAGACATCGCGAACGTTAGCCTCGGACTCGCCGAACCACATGGTGAGCAGCTCGGGACCCTTGATGCTGATGAAGTTGGCCTGGCACTCGTGCGCGATGGCCTTCGCCAGCAACGTCTTACCGCAACCCGGCGGGCCGTAGAAGAGGACGCCGCGCGATGGCTGCATGCCGAATTTCAGGTACTTCTCTGGATGTTCCACCGGATACTGAAATGATCGATGCGTTTTATTCAAGCAATCGCTCGTAACTGATGCAAATGTTCAGAGTGAGAGGTGCTCGCTAAGCCAATTCACAGTAAAGGTGGAGAGTTCGAGATATTTGGGTATTTTCTTTCGAAAAAAGATTCTCAAGGCCTGAGAGCATCCATTTCGTCAAACTCGCGTTCTAATGGAATGTAAACATTACAAAATGAATCGTAAAGTTGACGAATTGGAATGCAAAAGTGGCGAATTGTGGTGAAAGAGCCTATATTCAAAAAAGCGACTCGTAACGAGACATTTGAGTCATCCAATTCCAGAGAAGAAGTGAGGTAACAAATTAAATAAACAAAACGCACCTGGACAAGCTCCTGAAGCTCGCGCTTGACGTTCAGAAGACCGCCGATATCGTCCCAGGTGACGTTGGGTGTCTCGACAACCGTCTCGCGCAGCGCCGACGGGCTGCTCTTTCCCATGGCGAACTGCAAATCAATCAGTCTTTTTCCACGTCAAATAGCCAAATCGTTTTCATAGTATTCGTTCGTATTGAGCAGAAAGTGCGAAGGGAAAAGAAACTGATCCATACGCGGAAGTTCTCCATGGAGACGGCAAGCGAGTTGAGGACCTCTGCGTCGATGGTCTCATCCTCGAGGTCGATGAGGTCCATCTTCTCACGGATTTGCTGAAGCGCCGCCTCCGAGCAGAGCGACGCCAAGTCGGCACCTACGTACCCGTGCGCCTCGTTCGCCACCTAAAATGTCTTCCTTCAAATCTCAAAGAAGAACAGTAAATAAAAATAGCCCTACCTGTTCGAGGTCGACGTCATCTCCGAGCTTCATATTCTTCGTGTGAATGCGAAGGATTTCGAGCCGACCGACGGCGTCGGGAATGCCGATGTCAATCTCGCGATCGAAGCGACCGAAACGACGGAGAGCGCCGTCGATGGAGTTCGGACGGTTGGTGGCGGCGATGACGACCACGTGGCTACGCTGCTTCAGGCCGTCCATCAACGTCAGCAGCTGAGAGACGATACGTCGCTCCACTTCGCCGTGCGTCTGCAATTTAAACGGCGTTTAGTATAGTTAAGAAGGTCACGTAGGTGGTATTGATTTTGTTTGTTAAATACTTTTCTGTATTAATTAATGGTATACTTAAATTTACTGAAAATTTGCAATCACTCATTTACTCCATTGTCTAATGAGGTCATTTGAAGGTTTAACAACAAAATATTTTTGCTTCAACAACGGTTGAGTTGATATGCGTACGTATTTAACGCTGTTCCATTTGGAAACAATAAATTATTGACCCTTGACAATTTGCAAGTAAAATGTATAATCGCACATTGAAAAAATGAAACGCCCATTATTAGCAGCTGAGATAAAGAGTAATCGTATTACTGCGCTGTACTCTAATGAAGCGGTTTACTTATTCCGTTTAATTACAGGGCAGCAATCAGCTTTTTATCCCAACAAAACTATTTCAAACGCCATTTCGACGCGCTTGCAAAAAGGTCTCAGTCACATGTTATCTAACACGGAGGTTGTTCTGATAATACACGCGTGAGCATCATAGACCACTGCAGCATCTGAAGTCGAACCAGCGTCGACAAAATTAACAACCTATCAATTTATCCATTGCACCACGGCGCATTAACGATGACGAAGATATTATGACGCTCATAACGAACCTTTTCACGCTTGGGAGCGATCGAGTCGATTTCGTCGATGAAGAGAATAGCCGGGGCGTTCTTCTCGCACTCCTCGAATGCCTTGCGCAAATTCGATTCAGACTCGCCAGCCATCTTGCTCATGATTTCCGGACCTAAAAGTATGCGATTCACTTTCAATATTTAGTAACAGTACTAATTGCTATTTTATAATGCATCAGGACGAGTGGTTTGCAGCTTTTTATAAACAGCAAATATATCTTGAGATTAGTGCAGTAGTCATTGACAGTTGTAATAAACATATCGTTAAGAAAAGTCACTATACTCAAAAATTCCTGCATGATGAGTCATGAAAATTCGCGCAATAACTTTGCATTCCAAGATACAGCTTTCTATAGCACTTCAACTGTATAAGATAAACGTACCGTTGAGGAGGAAAAAGAAGGCTCCAGTCTCATTGGCAACGGCGCGAGCGATGAGCGTCTTACCGCAGCCGGGAGGGCCGAAGAGCAAAATACCGCGAGGTGGCTGAAACAAATCTCCATCAAACCCAATCAACACTTCATAATAGTCATGCTTTAAAATCCTCGCAGAGCCAAAGTTTAAAAGAAACCGGCTAGACGCCGCTTTCACACGATCTTTCTTAGCAATTCGTCTTCTCTACATTCAGTTCGAAAGCATTTTTGACAAAAATGAATGAGAGGTGACAAATTGTCATGAAAGAGGCTTTAAACAGGAGGAAAGTCGAACCTTGATGCCGATAGCCTTGAAGAGCTGCGGATGACGAAGAGGTAACTCGACCATCTCCTTGATCTGCGCTAACTGCTTGCGCACGCCACCCAGATCGTCGTAGCCGACGTCGTTCAGTCCTTCCTCTTCCTCCTGAAATATTCAAGTAACATTAAAATAAGTTTCTCTGTTCCACATTCTATTCATATCAATTAAATCTTTGCGGGTCGTAGTCTTCAGATAACAAAAGATTATTTCTCTAGAAGTTCGTAATATGACCCAGGAAGTCAAAAATGGCATTAGTATTGTATTCGGCCAGCTGAATTCAGATATCAGTAACCGAGAGCTTGTGAGATAGATCACAGAGCGAAATTCTATCATACCTCTCGTTTTATCGGTTCGCCTTCGCAGTGAATGACCGTGTCGGGGGCAACGATGCAAGCGGGCGACGGATCCGTTTCAACCACCTGCAAACAAGCTCAATTATTTAGATTTTACTGATAAACGATAACATAGAACCGATACAATGAATAATCATTTTGTGCTATAATTAGTGACGAGATTAGACGGAATTCTATGATTCATACTATTCAAGTGCTTCATTAAGATAATGTTGCGATTGAATACAAAAAAACAGTTTGTGTCCTACTCGCGCGTTTCATGAGAAATCGAGAACGCGCATTTAATCGCCAAAACAAACCCTCGATCCATCAAACTTCAGCATGAGCAACAATATTATACAGCTTTTAAGCTGTTGATAAAATTATTCAAGTAAGGCAAATAGTGAACATATGCATCACCCTCATGCAAGAAAAATATCCATCAACACACCTTAAACTCGACAGTGCGCATAGCGGCATTGACGGTGAAAATGTCGCCTTTATACAGTGGGCGGTAGGACTCGAGGAAGTATGGCTTGAGGAATACCTCGAACAGATTTCTGAAAAAAATATGTCAACAACTTGTATTTCACCTTACTTTTCTTCCCCCTGCATAGTCAATCCTCAATTCTTTCATATATTTTGTCTGTTCCTCAAGTTCTGAACATTTCAAGGCTAAAGACGGGAAATATTTCAAAAGATCTTTATAGTCAAAATTAGCCGAACGAAATGTTCAAAGCAATTGAGTGGAAGCTACTTACCCTGTCAGTCCTTCGATGGTGTCATCGATCGGTAAGATCATCACTCGAGTACCGTAGCCAACGTTCGGCGCGGCCGTAATGCTGCAAAAACAATACAACCTAAAGGTCAGACAACAAGTGAGAGCTGAAATAGGGAAATCTCAGGGGGGGGGGTCAGAAGAATCCTCGCTGGATATATTCCGTTTCCTCTGCAGTCTTATGACTTACAACGATTACTCAAAAATCGAGCAGTTCGAAACTTTGAGTCGCTCATTTATCGAGACTTTGACGCTCGCCTAACAAAAATTGACCAATATTAACAACTCGACTTTATCAATGAGAATTGTAAACAGCTAAAGGACGATTTTCGGGTATTCACGGTTCACACGCATACTAATCGAATATTGGCATCAGTAAGGACAATAGTGAAGACTGAAAAATACAACCCATCCAACAGTTCATAGCTCTGCTACACGTGTAACTCGAGAATCACTTATGATTCATAGCAAGTGAAATTTGCCGCCGGTTTTTCTATGATTAATGAAGAAATCTCAAGAGTATCCTCAAGACATCACGGCATCAGTTTTGCTCACCTAACGACATCGCCGAGACGAACGCGAAGGTTGTTACGAACGCAGCGATTCATGCGAATCTTCTCGTTGGCGCACGCGGGATCGGGCAGCGCGATGCAGACAGTTTCCTTTCGCTTTTTACCCTTCAGAATGACAGTGTCTCCGCGGAACAGCTGCAGCTCGTCCATTTTCTCCTGGAACACAAAGACAATCAAATACGGTCGATACAATTAGTGTTGCTTTCATATATAGAGTCATCTGGTATTTATTTTTTAGAATTTAGCCATTTTAGCATTAGAAAATTTAAGACGAAAATATTTGCATCTAAAAAGAGCAAGATATTGCACATAAAGGCTCAAATAGTATCACAAAAGCACCAGCTTTCACTAACAAGACAATTACTGAAGAAGCAGAAATCAAAGTAAAGCTTTGTCAGACCTGAGACAATCCAACGACCGAGTTGTCATCGTTGACAGACTGGTCGACGATTAGGCGGTTTGGCCTGACCTTGTCTTTGAGAATCGCCGTCGCCAGCTCATCGGTCTTCTTCTGTTTGTCGTCGCTGCATTATGAAATTCGTTGTACAATTTCAACTCTCTTTTTCAGTTTTACTAGACGTTCATTTCGAGTTTTGATGCAATTACTCTGTGAATATTTTAAGCTTAACTGCTGTATTATCAACAATTAATCCTAACTAGACAATAATTATATAGGTTTCGGCGTATAATTGACTGGACTGGCTTCTATGGGGTCGAAATTATGGATTTCTTCACGAAATATTAAATTATGAAACAAAATTTGTCATGAAATGAAACTTCACTAAACAGAATTATTAACAATCCAAATGTTTCAACAAAGGCGCCTAGTAATGAGCCTTATAAAATTATCGCCACAAAGCTAATGTGGCAATATCAAAGGTATTACCGAGAAATGCAAGGATAAAAGTTTCAAAATGAGCGTATTGTTCGTAATTTCAAGTCTATTAGGCATATTTTTAAAATCGTGGTAGCAGTCGCAAATTTCGTCATCTAATCTCAGGTCGATAATTCTAGTGAGCCATTAGGATGACAATGCGCCATTTGGCGATGAAACGAGAAATTTAAAAAGAAAAAAGAATCCATGCTTCCAGGCACAAATACTGTGTGCGCAATCACTGAATAAAATTTAAAACTGAATAGTTTGCAAGTGGAATCTTCCTTCCGTTCATTGTTTATCGAAAAGTACTAATATTAAACACGTGTTACAACCGAAAATGATATCTACGAAATGTAAGCAAATAAAACCACATTATATTTGAAATGAGGACACTTACGCCATGTTTTGCTTCGCAGAAAGGGTTCAAATGAAGGATTCAAGCAGAGAGACGAATGCTGAAACTTTTGAAATTCACTTATCACCGTTGTATTGCGACTGAGGCTGGTGACTATCACACGCGAAAGAAGGGTTACGGTTTGTGCAATGTCATCGTCCTTTCAATTGACGTCACCTCAGCGCAATCCATTCCAAAAGCGGGTCTCGAAACACGTCATTCAAACGCCTTTTTAAACTACATTCAGTATGGTCGCAAAAGAAAAGTTCCTTTGTAACGACAGTTCTGCAGTTTTGATTATATGCAATGCGTGAGACATTATTTAAGCTGTACATTTTATTCAGTCTAAAGTATAAGGCAGAAACCTTATTTCAAAATAACTTGAGAGCTCTCAGCAAACTAGCAACCTTTCAAACAGCAAATCAAATCGTTAATAACACTTTGTACCCGCATTTTTCAACACTAGTGAAACAGTCAGCATATTTTCATGCCAAGTATGATTATACTTCAACGAACAGTTATTATCATCAGTAATGTAACAGTTAGTCCTCCTCATTGAGAAGTTCTTGGAAGTGTTCCTCCACACGCT
>NIUQ01002298.1:0-23268 GCA_002796945.1 Plectus sambesii
AACAAATGCGTCAGAACGATCGTGCGTTGCGACGGACAGGCAGAGATTTGGAGAAAGATCGACGACAGTTGGAACGGCAAGAGAAAGAGCTTGTAAGTAATAGTTATAGTAAAATTTTGTTTCTATTGTTAAAATGGACCTTTTTGATACAAAATTCCAGTTTCTAATCACTGGGTTGTTCGAGTATGTTCTTCGTATAATGTATAACCATCATTAACGCATCATTATTGTTATTCTACCCTCTCACATCTAGAATTGATCGCGATTAATTAAGAATATATCAGCGTAAAGTACATAAGTAATGTTTTGAAGCATTTTAAAACTATTAAGCGTTTCAGGAAGCGGAAATCCGAAAGTTGGCCAAGCAGGGAAACAAGCAAGCGTGCACTGTTTTGGCTAAGCAGCTGATTAATGTCCGCAAGCAGAAGACAAAATCCTACGGCATGAGCGCCAAAGTGTCCGGCATTAGCGCGCAGACGAAAGTGGGTCCTTCATTTTCATTGGTAGTTTGTGTCATCGAATATCGTTTTTAGACTATGTATTCGGCCGCCAAGATGGGTGATGCCATGAAGACGACGGCGCAGACGATGACCGCCGTCAACAAACAGATGAACCCCATGCAAGTCGCCAAGACTATGGAGGAATTTGGAAAGGCCAACATGCAGATGGATATGAGTGAAGAAATGAGTAAGTTGACTGTTCGGACGAATGAAAGAGTGTCAGTCTGCGTAAACAAAATTCTGACTTACTGGCCGCTGCTTCGAATAGGGTTCCTTCCCTCTCTTCCTTGTTATTTGTTGGCAGCTCTCTTCTGCTTGAATTTGTTGGAGAGGGTCGCACAAGACGTTAGATACAGCATCCAGGGGCGTCGTGACGCTAAGCATACATTATCGCTATGTTTTGCATTACGGTATCCGATCTATAGTGCATAGTATAGTTTCACTAGAGAAATAGTCTGGGTGATTTTACCATTAATCACAAAAGAGTTTTTGATAGATGTAATATAAATTGCTCTGTAATGCTTATAAAGCTACTCAGAATTATTTCACGAGCCCAAGTATATAATGCTTTTGACGCCCTACAACTCGTTCTTGAAGTGAATTGCAAATACGCTAGTTTTTTTCAGTCAACGATACGCTGGACAGCATGTTGGACGAGTCGGGCGATGAGGAGGAACAAGACGCCATCGTCAACCAGGTTCTCGACGAGATTGGCATCGACATGAACGCACAGGTTCGTCATTTTTATTATCATTTATCATTCCCATTATTAATTTATTCCTCTTTCAGCTCTCCAAAGCTCCCAATGTTTCAAGCAAGGTGGGCGAATCCAGCAAGGCTGGTCAAAAGATGACAGATGCCGACGTCGAAAAAATGCTTGCTAATCTCCGCGAATAGAAGCGGTTCTCATCTTTAATCTTTACTGCCTCTGGTTGGGCAACGCTTTCTACAAAGCCATTGTACTGCTGCGCCATGTGTATAGCGTGTATTTTCTATTTGTATATGATAACTTATGGCACTTGTGTTTCCCAAATTCTTGAAATATCAATTGATTGCATCATTCTGATCGCTAGAAACGCAGTGATTCTCACTGATTTTTTCGTGTTTACAACATTCGACATTAAAGGAGACGTTTGAGCAGAAAGTGACATTAGATGCAGAAAGTAACATTACACACAGCAAGATCAAAGTAACCCGATTCAAAACGTGCAACTGTGAACGAAACGTGATGATGAAACTAGAGAGCCAGCTTAATTTCGATAGGGCAGTGGTCGCTGCCCATGACGTCGCTGAGTATGCGACAGTCGCAGATCTTTTCGTTGATGCGGTTGCTGAGCAGAAAGTAGTCGAGTCGCCTGAAATTCAGGTTTAAGCACTGTGTTGTACGGTAAGATAAACCTGAGCAACTGACCACCCGACATTCTTTCCTCGCGCATTTCCCATGTAGGACCAAAATGTATACGCGTCCTTCTTCGTCGGATAAAGATGACGGTACGAATCAGTGAACCCAACGGCCAACAGCTCGTCAAAGTCGGCGCGCTCTTCGTCCGTGAAGCCCGCAGTCTTGTTGCGGTTCGATTTTGGATTCGCCAGGTCTGCAATCGTGATTCGTGGTCGTTCACAGGTCAGTGCGCAGAAGAGCAGTTAATAGTGCCTTATTATTCGAAGCAAAAGAAGATATTCGCCATGTTCAGTATGATAGCCTATATTAGGCAATATAAACTGCATAAGTTTACGATGGAAAGCTTTTTCGATCTTATGCTTTTCGTTTGCTACAAAAGTATTGAACTAAAACACTGAACAACATGCTTAAACATAGTGGCAACGATACCGATTTCCTGGTGGGCAACATTCAGATCGCCAACATAGATGACGGGTTTCTGCTCGTCCAACTTCTTGATGTACTCCAAGAAGTCCTTGTTCCATGTTCGCCGGTACTTCAGACGCACTAGACCGCGACCGGCGTTGGGGACATATGCGCCCACGAGGTAGAACTTCTCATATTCCGCAGTTATGATGCGCCCTTCATTGTCGTGCTCTTCCCTGTCTGTAAAATATGAACAATCAATGCTGCTTCAATCATGCGCATTTGTCAAAATAATCAAAGTTCTCTATACTTATAAATAGTTTGCATCGAACAAATTTCGAAACCTCCAAAAATATAGCTGCTACTCATACGACTATCAAAAGTGCATGAATTGTCTTCGTTTAATAAATCCTGAAATTCTTGAAACGTGTCCTCGCGAATGGAGTCGTTCTAAAATAGTATCCGGAAAAATACTCAATAAGAAGCAAAATGTCGTACCCATGCCGAAGGTGACGTTGAGTGGCTTGGTGCGCGAGAAGAGACCAACTCCGGTATAGCCCTGATTGCCGCCATTAGCGCCGCTGCTGCTCTGGAAGTAGGAGTGATAGTCGACGACCTTTTTGATCTCCTCGGGAAGGTCCTTGGAGCCGCATTTCGTCTCTTGAATGACTAGTATGTCCGGTTTCTCAACGCTGAGAATTTTCAGACAATCTTTCTGCAACACCACGATCACCTTATCTCAGTCTGTTAGCTGAACAACCTTTTTGAGCCATGCTCGTACGCCGTTCACATTCCACGAAATCAGCTTCAACGTGGGCGCATCGCTGCACTGATTCTGCGCTTTCACCACCTCGGAGGCAGAGTCGGCCAAAGGTTTTGAGCTGTCACCATTCGACACTTTTACCTTCTTGGCGGTACTGTCTGTCTGTGAAGTTTCAGACTAAAAAATAACTCCTCGAGGTTTAATGAGCGCTGAAGCGTAATAAGAATAATACCAGTTGCCGTTTGGGAGGCATCTTGGTGAACGACAGCTGCGACTGCACCAAAGACGGCATGAGAATTCGAGTGAGCGCCGTCGTCGGAAAACGCATGAGTAAACGCGTCCAGACGTGTACCCGCCAACTGCCGAGGTACGGTAGCGATGTTTATGCAAATAACGCGCGCAAGAGAGCTGACGACGCAATTTTGCCGAGGTGCTGAGTGTGCAAGCAACGATGACGACGAATAGCAAGACTTTTAATAACGAACGTTTGTTTTTTCCGGAACCAAATTCAAAGAGTACAAAGATGAATCGGAACGAACGACGGCATTTTCAAACGGTCGAGTGCTGAGCGACGGCGCGACACCAAAGAAAACAACGAGTCCAACCTCCAAAAGCAAAAGTCTACATAACAATTGAAACGTCCTCAAAAAGCGGTAAAGTCAGAGTTCATCTGTATCTCAACAACAGTCGGTCAAACGTATCGATAGCAATTTTTTACAATTACAAAGTCCGGAGCAGAGGAAAAACAAACGACGGTCAACGCGGCACGAAGCCGATGCTATGATCGATGTTAGTGAGGGACCGTGGGGGGCGACGGTCTTATTTGTTGGCCCAGTTGACACGGAGCGCTCGGCCGTTGAAGTCCGAGCCGTTGAGGCTGTTGATAGCCTGCTGAGCGGAGTTCTCATCGGCGAACTCGCAGAAGCCGAAGCCTTTCGGACGCCCAGTCTCGCGATCGTACACCAGTCTGAAACAACACTCTCATCAGTCTCCAATACACAGCCTCGAGCTACATGCTCGAATTATGCGCTCGGACTTTCGTTAATTAAAAATCTATTTCTGTACGAAATGATTGACAGCCGTTACATCGGTAGCTCACGACATGTTTAATAAAAATGTCCCCTACCGAACGTTGACGACCGAACCGGCCTGCGAGAAGAAATGGCCCAGCTCATCTTCGGTGGCCTGGTACGGAATGTTTCCGACTGAAAGAAAATGTCATCATAAATTAATATACACCAACATGAAAATGGGCGATAAGACGTCAATTTTAGAATATGATTATTGTGATATAGCAGCGATAATAGAATGCAAAAATAATACTTCGAGAAAAATATTAGAAATTATTAAAGAGCTGACTAATTGTCATCATTATTGCGAAAGAATTGGCAAAGAGACAAAATCGCGTTGAATTAAGTAAGTACTAACCGTAGACGGAGTAGCGAGGTCCACCTGCTGCTGCCATTACTTCTGCTGGGTTTGGGAGGCGAAGAAGACGAGACGAAAAGACGGGAAAAGGCGAAGTCTGCAAACAATATAAATCACATGCACTGCTGCGTTGTCAAACAACTCAACAGTCAGTTCGAAAATTGACTGGAGTAATGGGGTGCGGCCACCTCGCGCGCGCACGCCCGCCTCTGCCGACGCCGCCATTACCGACCCACTGACGCTCCGTCCGCACGGGACCGCCGCTCGGAATGACTGACATGCTCATCTTTTCAGTCGGCGCATCGAGAGAGGGGCCACCGGAAATGATATGAACGCAACCGCCCGGGTTATGCACGAAGGGCGCGATGGATCATCGATGGCGGCGCCCGTAGAGATTGGCTCTTCGTATTGCGGGCCGAGAGCAACGTTGTCGAATAAGTACTCGCGACCATCCATAACGCTGCACGCGATTTCAGGCGTGCGCACTGTCGACTGTACTGTTAGTCGGCGCGATTGCCGACCGACGCCGACGCGGATGATGAGCTGAACTGTCTGGCGTGGATGTAAACGCTCATCGAAGAAGACCGTTAGACGCCAGTGCCAGCGATGCCGTTGACAAAGCGAGCCGTGTCACCTGTCGACGTATGTCTTCATCGACTGCCCGCCAATGTGCACCGCGACGAATTGGAGTGCGTCGCCAACGGCACGCTCGCCAATCTCGTCAGGCAGCTTAGCTCGCTGAGTCGGCACGCCGAAGACCTTTTCGGTGAACTATACCACGAAGCTGTAAAACTCGATCACAAGACCAACACTTTGACAGCGCGTGTCGACCGCCTGACCCACAAGGTTACCCAGCTGGACAGTAATGACGAAGAAGGTAGGCACCCCTTTTGATCTATTTATGGATTTGTTACACTCTATTCGTAATCTTGACAGCTCTTTGACATCTATACATGGCGCATCGATCAAATACTGTTCATTGTGCTGGCTAGACACGAGTGACAGCGAATAACAATAGGCAAAAAATAGTGATCGGTCCGATTTACTGTCTGTTGATCTCAGCGGCGCCATAACGTTATTTTCTTAACGAGATGATCAAGAAGGATACAAACGGATGAAACATTGAATGAAATCATATTAAAATTTATTCGAACAAATATGCAAATAGCATAGGAATTACATCTTGCATTTACATTGCGAGAACGCACAGATATTTCTGCAGCTTTGAACCGCTTTCTCTCATTACCACATGCGTAATTTAGCTCAGCGAACTGCATAACATTCAAGAGGCATTTCTGAGTTCACTATGATTTTAAAGAAAATTCAAATTATCTCCATTGGGTTAGCTTGGCGATCATTTAAACTATCGAATTCAAAGAAATTATAGCGCAAATCTTTTGAAAGTATAGGCAGATTGCAAATTTTAATATTCTAATAGTGAACCAATGATTCGCCTTCTCAGCAATTGCGATAGAAATGATGCTACGTAATTCATAGATATTTTAATCACCATGAGGATATAATATTTTTCATTCTAAAAGAAATTTCCGAATAACACTATTGCATGTGCCATGTTTTTGTCATGAAGCGGCAAGACAGGTTTTATGGATGATGATTCATATATATATAAAATACATGGGTGTAACTGATACAATTTGCAGTGATGTTGCAAGATCTTCACCTGAGGAAACCGTTTAAAAGTAGTTCGTTGATCGACCAGCACACGCTCGACAGGCAGACCTTGCCGACCGCCATGAACGAGTGCTACGGCGGCTGCGATCGTCCACCCGAGCTCGACAAACTCAATCCCTTTCGGTACCCTCCCTTCATTGCCCCCATTCCTCTATGGCCCGCATATCAATATTCCCGTTTTAGTGAGGACAATAAAACAGCGCTCCGCTATTATACGGATCCAAGCTATTTCTTCGACCTGTGGAAGCAGGAAATGCTCAAGGACATGGAAACTTCGAAACGTACCAAAAATGTGCGTACTTCTATTGGGCGTCTTGCGCCATTCGATTCGTACACACGCTCGATAATTTATAAACGAACGCGTAATTGCAGGCGAAGAATAATCGCTCCCCAACCGACAATCAAGGTCGAAAGAAGCGCGCGCGACAACCGGCCGACCATCGCCAAAAGTATTTCGAGAAGGCGTTGCGAACCGGCGAAATGATCGATCTGCCCGCCGAGTACCAGGCGCCCGAACTCCTTCGCGCGCACAATCGTCCGACGTCGCAACCGCCCCCCGGCATGGTCCGACCGCAGGCCAACGGCTATCAGTCCAACGGACAAATGCCGCAGTATCAGCAAGCGCCCACAGGTCATCCTAACCAGGCCATTTACGACCAGCATCAGCAACAGCATCCGCGAGTGTCTTTGCAACCCACGGGTATCCAGCAGTATCAGCCTGCTTCGCTCGGGCGACCAGTCACTTCCCAGTACATGGCCGCCGGCTACGGACTGTCGCTGCCCAGAGGCGATGTGACCCCCAGCGACCACTCGGGCACCATCCACATCCATTCGTCGCCCACGTCGACCGACAGCGCGAGTCTGCGGGCGTCGGGGCTCAGCGGCGCTTCCTACCGACCCAATCAGGCGCCGCCCGCACCGCCGATCGGCGACGGACCCAACGGTCATCTGAACAATCGGTTCAACCAACTCGGCCTGCAGCAACAGACTACGCCCGTTCGGCCCGCTCCTTCGCATCCCGACCATTTGCGCGGCCTCTCTCCTCTGCCAGCCTCGCACGACGAACTCGACCTGCCCCCGCCGCCGCCTCCCCTATCGCCCGACCAGCTGGCGCACATGCAGTCGTCGGTGGTGTCGATATCGGTGGACAAGTTGCCGTCGCCGCCGCCGATGCACGTCGTGCCGACGGGCGCGGCTATTCCGCCCCCGCCGCCGCCTCCCCCGCCGCCGCCGCCAATGTCGCACACGAATGGACTGGTGGTCGGATCGTTTGGCGGCGGCTCCGACCGACAACGAAGCGCGTCGCCGCCAAAGCAGTTGCGGGAAACGTCGGGCGGCGGTGGCGGCGGCGAGACGATGTCGAACCTGCTGCTGGAGATTCAGACTGGTATCAAGTTGAAGAAGGTGCAGCGGCAGGAGGAGCGCGCGGAAGAGCGCGCTGCAACTGAAGGCAATGATGTGGCGGCTATTCTGCGCCGTCGCATGGAGCACGTACTGGGCGGGTCGGACTCGAACTCTGACGACGATGAGCTAGAAGAAGACGAGTGGGACGACTAAGTGTCTACTTGCGTTTGTTTCTCCTCGCGTTTGTTTCCTCGCGTTGCCCCCTCTTCGTGATATGCAGTTGCCAATTGCCACACCATTGTTCCCTTATAATCAAAATGTGTCTGTAAGTGCGCAGCGCTAAGCTATTGCCGACCTGCCCGTTATTGTCCGACAGCCGCCGTATTATGGGTATATGACGTCATTCAGCGCGAAATATGTTCCCTTTCTCCCCCTTGCTTGGCTGCGTCAGGTATACCATTTTCGCCTTCATACGGACACTTTCCATATCGAATCAATCAAAAATGACCTCTTACGATGATGTGGAAAGTGCCTTGTTAAAGCGAAAATGGTATATATCGTAATTGCGCATTTGCAGTTACTTTCCGTGTTCTGTCGCTGCAACGAACGCCGCCAGATACGCCTGTTGTTTGTATACGAAGGTACTGCTCAACCTACGGTCAAAAATGTCGCTATAAGATGACGAAGCAGTTATCTGCCCGCCCTCTGCTCAACTGATTCGTATCATTGTTTGCAAAATGAGCGCATGCGACAGTTCCCTTTCGGCCGCTTACATTGTTCCTGTTGACTGCGTTATTCAGTGCGGTCGTCTGGTTGAGTACACCACTAGCAGCGCCTCTTTTCGCGAATTGCGTGTACAGTTGCACGTAGTTCCACGGCTGTATTGAGAATCGCTTATTTAATCAGAGGTATGCCTATTATACGCTGCACTATTTATTCGTTCATGTCGTTCGCGTATTCGTTGTTGGCAATTTGCTTTATTTTATTGGTTTTCAATCCACGATGGCAGTGCTTCAGTTGAATGCGAGTTTTTTCGAGATTTAGTAACTGCTAGCGCTACTTGGCTTCTCGAAAATTTTCACGCTCGTTCTTTGTTCTAACCTTCCAGTATCTTGTCGCTTCTTGTGCTTCGGATCAATTGGTGCGAATTGCAATAAAGGTAGAATAATTGTAATTGTGAGCAAGGAGACTTGTTGGTCCAACGATGATTACACTCGGTTGTAGTGGCGATTCTCAACGAGCGACTGCTTGGTATATACGTTGACAACGTGTTCTCTATAAAAAGCAACAGTTTGTAGAGCGGCGCCATGAATCGCGAGCGGTTCGTGCAGACTTTCGGCACTTTACGGCGGTTGTTGAGCAACTGCCTAACTAGCACCATGAATGAAACTGACGCTCAGTACTGCACTTCGCGCATCAACAAGGTACCTTTACTGTCGCATGAACGCCCAAAACACTGCGCTCTTCGTTCAGCTGTTTGCGCACACTATCGAGGGCGGCAAGCACGAACGCGCGCTCTTGCTCATCGGCGCCTATTCGGCTCTTCAGCCCGCCAGCTCCGAAGCCCAGATGATGCGCGCTGTTCGACTTGGATGGACAATTGAAATGGTATGTGTGAAGGTCTGACAGAAGGTTTGTATGGTAATTTTTCACAGATGCAAAGCCATTTTCTCATCGCCGACGACATAGTGGACGGTGGTCGGACGAGACGCGGTCGGCCTTGCTGGCACACTTTGGTAAGCTCTCACGATTCGTTAAATTTGTTGATATTCCATTGTTTCTCTTTTCAGCCAGACATTGGACTGGGAGCCGTTAATGACGCTCTTCTGCTCGAGTGTGGTATAGACGCCATAGTGGCAGACGAATTTGCGACCGACCATCGATTCGGCGCGCTAACGTTGGCTCTTCAACAGGTCTGGCGCTGGGCGGTGCTTTTACAGGTGTGAATGTGGAAGTTGCAGACGAAGCAGCAGACGGTGATGGGTCAGACTCTGGACAACGCGACGCGGGGTCTGGCGGATTGTACCGCCGTTCGATACGGGGAGATTGTCAGTCGCAAAACTAGTCATTATACCTTCTTTGCGCCGGTGCAGTTGGCGTTGATCTTGGCCGACCGCTTGGACGCTTTCGATCCAACCAGACGTCTCTGTAACGACTTAGGATATTACTTTCAAGCTCAGGTATACACTTACGATGTTTGATTTTAAAGATTTAACGTGGAAATTTTGTAACCATTACGAACGGCAATTTTTAAACAATTATATTAAAAATGGCCATATATTCATCGGCTACATCAGAAAAAGCGGTCATTTAATTTTGATATTGAAATATTGCCCAGTCTTTAGTCAGCAGATCGGATGTCACAATATGTGCGCTTCAGGACGACTATTTGGATTGTTTTGGCGATCCGGCTGTGACTGGCAAGGTTGGCACCGACATCGAAGAGGGAAAGTGTACATGGGCGACGTTTACGACTGCGGCGCTGCTGTCCAACGATAAAGCGAAGCGCGCCGAGTTTGAGGTCATCCTTTTTCTGCCTCAATTCGTTGTGTATCAGTCAATCTCGTTACAGTCGAATTTCGGCATAACCGACGCGACCGCCGCTCAGAGGGCCAAACAGATGATGCGCGATCTCAACATTCCCGAGCTCTATCGTAACTTCCAAAGTGCTCAGTACTCCAAATTGTGCCAACAAATAGATGCTTTTCCCGTTCTTGCTCTTCGCCCGGTCTTTCGCACAGCTGTCGATTCTCTTCACAATCGCCAAAAGTAATGGCACTGTTTTATGCGTTTATTGGTGCTATTAGTAAATTTGGCATTTTATTATCATCCTTGTCTAAAAAAAGGGACCGCATGACGAGACCACTACCACTATCACAATAACGGTCATTGTGCTCTTTCGGACAGCCTAAGTAGTGAGCTAAAAGGCAGACGTGCAATAGCAGAGATTCGCAAGCAAAAGAGAGCGAATGTTCACTCCTCCGCCCTCACATTAGCGCAAGGATACACAGTCGTCACCGAAAGTGACTAGTAGACACATAAAGACGACACCTAATAGGGCGGAGAGCTATGCACGTATTTGACCAGCAAAGTACAGCAGATTGAGGAACGACATCCAGACTAACGCTCTGCATATGTGATATCTAGTGATAAGAAACGAAACTAGTGCGCAGTTATTTATGCGTGAAACCGGACTTCATGTCTTCCTCGGGCCAGTCGTACGTGTCAGGCAGGAACTGTCCATAAGTTGTGTCATAGATCTGCTCCCGAATGAACTTCTCCTTGTTGCTTGGCTCCGGATAGTGAGATGCTGTTCCGTCCTGAAAATCACCGTCGTAAAACTTCTACCGATTTCAGAAGATTTGGAAATAAATAAGGATTTCGCAGATTTCGTTGCTATGGAAATATATTTTACGTGCTGCAGCCGAAGGAATCAATCACTCGAACGAGGACTTTTTAGACCGAGCGAGCTACCTCGATTGATATTCGATTCAAACAGCCCGTATCGGTAGGAACCAGCTTACAGTGAGTTATTGACATCCATGTTTAGGGCTGATAGAAAAATAGTCTAAGGTGGATGGGGAATGCGTCACTAAACATTTCCTTGATGCGGGCAAATATAACAAAAAGATTTTTTCGAACACTTAAAGGTATACCTTATAGCACATTTCGGCGATGGCCACGGCGATCTTGACGGAAATTTCGCGCACATCAGTGAGAGGCGGGTAGAGTCGTCCTTCGCTCAGATGCTTCTCCGTGACGAGGTCGGCCACCGTCTGCAATAGCAATTTATTATATTATCCATTCCCTTCACTACAGCCGTTATTCTTCGCTTTTAGCTACAAATCGGCGCACTACAAAGTATCCCTTTTCCATTATGCTTGTGGCGCACACCCGACTTTGCTTTACATGTTCAAAATATAATTTTCTCGAAAATCAGTAAGATCGCGAGTCATACACTGTGGCTGATGAGTATACGATACTCAAAGCGCTACTTTCCTGAGCGAGATGCCTTTTTTGCAAAGAATCATAATCGATTCTTTATTTTTAAGTGCAATAAATATTATCTTGATAAGTTTTGGAGGGGTGAATCTCCACGAGATGCAGTCATTACGCTAACTGATGAATAAAGACTTCGAGTACGATATCGCCTCACGCCACCCTCAAATTGATCATAACGCATAAACGAACCCTGGAGGCGAGCAGGAAGTGCTCGTCGCCGACGTGCCTCACGCCGCAGAGGATGGTGCCGAGCGCGACGCCCGGGAAGATGTACGAGTTGTTGCCTTGGCCGGGGTAGAACTTTTGTCCGTTGACGGTGACGGGGTCGAATGGGCTTCCGCTGGCGAATATGGCTCGACCCTGTTAAAACAACGCCGATAGAATTCAAGCAAACACAAGAGCGGCGTTAATCGTGAAAAATTACGTTGGTAATAGAGTAAGCCGCTTCGGCGGTGCACTCCGCTTTGCTGGTCGGGTTAGACAGCGCGAAGATGATTGGTCGCTTGTTCAGCTCGCCCATCGTGCGGATGACTTCCTCGTTGAAGGCGCCACCGATCGTCGCCGCTCCTAAACGTGCAATTTAAGACAATTCTGCGCGCACACAATGAAAACGCCGCTAACCGATGAGAATCGACGGCTTGATGGACTTGACGTTCTCGATAAGCGATTTAGTCGGCGGCAAATCTTTGGCGAAGTGTATCTTATGTCCGTCAGTCAGGTCCGTGCGCGATTTGACGATGAGGCCTTTGGAGTCAATGAGGTAGATGCGATTGCATGCTTCCTCGAAGGAAAGTCCATCCTTCTGCATTTGCATCACAGTCAGCAACGCGATGCCGAGGGACGCCTAAAATCGTCGCTGCTATTGATATCAGGGGAGTGCGAAAAGGGACATATACGATACACGCCATCAGGGCCGGAACGTCCAAATACGCCAAACGCGCAAGCACACAATTCAGGCACGCGTATGCTTGCGCGTGTGGCGTATCCGCAATTTTGGCCCTAATGGGGCAGATCGTTGTGGTATGGCTGGATGTGCGCACCTCGCCGGCGCCGAAGAAGAGTATTTTCTCATCCGCCATCGGACGCTTCGTAATGCGAGTAGCGGCGAGGAGACCAGCGACGGCCACCGACGCCGTTCCTGAATCAAGTCATTCAGCAATTCGTTCTAAATTTGCTCAGCAACAAATCGCCCACCTTGGATGTCATCGTTGAACGTGCAGTACTTGTCCTTGTACTTGTCCAGCAGACGGAAAGCGTTCTTATTGCCGAAATCTTCAAATTGAATCAGCGTGTCTTGCCCGTATCTGGAATGGACTAACACTCTCATACAGTGCACATTTCCTCGCGAACAAGAAGACGCCCAAAAGGATAACGTAACATGGAAGAAGTTTAATTGGTATAGTTGTGATATAATAGTTATCTTCGTATTTTGGCGTAAAAAAGAAGGATAAGCAGGCAAATAATGATAACCATGCTTTTAAAAGTAATGTTCAATCACTAGATATCTTATTGCGAATGCTTAATTTGAATCGCGCGCAGCAATCTTATCAGTGTAATACAAAAATATTGAATATTCTAACTGATCAAAAAATGACGATTATAAATAATTAGTCGGTGCAAAATGCAAGCGACGCACCGTTTAACAGCAGCCTTCATGAAGTTGTCAATGAGTTTGTCGTATTCGGCGCCTCGAACTCGCTTCTTGCGAAGTCCAATGTAGAAGGGATCGTCAAGAAGCTCTTGGTTGTCAGTGCCGACGTCAATCATGACGGGCAGACACCACTGGGGCTGGATGCCAGCCAGCGCCACGTACAGCGACAGCTTGCCTACTGGGATACCCATGCCGTAAGCGCCTAGATCACCCAATCCCAAGATTCGCTCTCCGTCAGTCACCACTATCGCCTAAAGATATCTCCTTATAATTGTGAACAAATTCTTCACTCTTCTCAATATTTCTTACCCGAACGTCTGATTCCGGCCAGTTGCTCAAAATGTCGTAGATTTTCTCGGGGCAGTTGTCGTTGATGGTAATGTACACACCCCTGATAGAAGTTAATGGTTAGATCATAAGGGAGGCTAGTCAGATGCACTCACTTGGGATTGCGGTAAATGAAGCCAAACTTCTGGCAAGCCAATCCGACGGTGGGGGTATAGACGATCGGCATGAGTTCTTCGACGTGGTCGCAGAGGACGCGGTAGAAGAGCTTCTCATTACGATCCTGGAGCGCGTTCAGCTGGACGTAGCGGGCCAAGTCGTTGGGCTGCTGGCGCAAGTTGGTGATGACGCGGGTAGCTTGCTGATCCTGGTTCATGAACGCCGGAGGCAGCAGTCCGTGGATGCCCAACAGTTGGCGTTCACGCAGACTGAACGCCATACCCTGCAAGATGTAATTGTAGGGATGACTGGTCAGTCTTCATGGTCAGTACCTTGTTGATACGCGGCCGCTTGATCAAGTCGAGACCCCGCACGTCCGGCGCCGCGTTCTTGATGTGGTGGTCGCGGTCTTCCGGGTTGTCGTGACGCGCCGGCGACGTTGAGAACGCCCGTACGGTCATGCTGCAATTACAAAATTATAAGGGACTCATTATTGTATAAGACTATCCCCGTTAGTCATAAATTTACTTCATCGGTTTTTGGCACGATTTCATATCGGGTACTATAGCTGAACTCTAATTTAATACTACACTTAAGTACGCGATACCAAACTGTTCCAAGGATGAGCAAAATAAATTCATTTATACGACTCTATCAAAGGAAATGTTGCAGAGCAGAAGTCCTATACAAACAAAAGCGCAAGTATACGTCGCGTTTGTAAGCACTCCCATACGTCGTAACGGAAAGGTTCTGTATTGAGCTTGGTTCATTACCGGGCGAAATTATCCATCGAAGTTGCGACAGAGTAGAAGAGCGAGCTATCGACTGTTAGAGCGCCAGCTACCGTCAGTTAGAGAGCCAGTAGACAGTACAAAAAGTGTGCGGGAGCTGGCGCGGCATGCAAAACTGACTTAGTAGATGTAGATAAATTGCTGTTTTTGAGCGATTAGTCATGGCCGCTTCTAATGCCAGCGGATTCGACTACGGGCCGGCAACAAGTATAGGTCAAAAGTAACCGATTAGGTCCCTCCCATTTTTGATAATGATAATAACTGTTTCCTACCTCTTGTTGCCGCTTGGAGCACCGCAGATGATGCGGTGGACGAGGGGCGACGCCGTCCGATGGCGAAGCGATCGCACACCGGCGAAGGTCGTCGACATTTTCAATTAATTCTCACGCCAGCAACTGTATACAGCCGTCTGAAAGGAGAAGAGTGAAAGCAGGCAGCCACGCACGGGTGTACGCGACGACGCGCCCAATGTACGTCATTCTCGCGGGCGTCCGATGATAACAAATGCCAACTGTCCATCATGTAAACAGTAAATCGATCAGATAATGCCGGATATTATGTTATCAGTAGCATTCTTCTGAGACTGTCGTTTTCGGCGAGCAAACTTAACGCATTCTCGTACTACAGCGTAATGCCGCGAAAAACACGACTCGATTGCAGACACAATCTACCTAACTGCACTTATGGTAGCAGATATCGACTACTTTTATACTTTTGCAATCATGCAGATCAAATCTAGGCAGCGTACGAATAGTGTCGCCATTTCTCTTCTGGTGACAGTCGTAGCACGTCGCTTCGCAGCGTCGTCAATGCAGCATGCAACGGTGTGCTAAACTATTCCGAAGAACCTGTTATCCTCGCGGAACACACTTCCATTCGCTTTGTGTCAGACACATTTTCCGTTAAAGCAAACAATTTTCTAAGCCTAAGCCAAACGACTAGAGAGCAAATTCTTTTTACAACGACATCTTTGCAACACTTTTTGAAATCGATAATTATTTTTCTCGATGATCAACCTTTTTTATAAAACGATATAGCGAAATGAAATTTTTCCTTCGCTTATTCAACTACTCAAATCATCCTTTTCTTGGGAGATCAATAAATTACGACTAATTTAGATCATAATTAAGGCTAATTATGACGGCAACTATTGCATCTAATTCATAAATATACCCTTAAACAAAGAGACCGGATGATAACGAACCTCCCTAACAAGTAACCATTCTCCTAATGAACCACTCTTACAGTTAATCACGACACAAGGGAAAAAGCGCGGGGATGTCACTTTATCCGGACGTTGTAGTGCAGCATTGAGCAAATGGTAAACCAGTTTCGACTACGTCAGAACTCCTTGCATAACGGTCTTTCGTACACCATCGAACGAAAACTAGATTTCCGTGTCGTTGGATTTCGTCACATGAGGGGTCGACTGCATACTGCTAAACAAAACAGCCCGAAAAATTGTTTACTTCCACATGTCATTTATTCGCCTAGGAACATGTTGCAGTTACAAATAATTTATAATTCACATGTGATAAACAATAATTTATGTCCAGAAAATACGAAACTGTTACTATGAGAAGTGTGTTTGATCACAATCAACGTCGATAACTGTAGAAGAAAACAGAAATCTTATCACTCCAGCACCGTGTGCGGCTTTGAAAATAGTTTCGAGTACCGAATAACTGAACCAGTGGTACAGGAAAGTGAAATTTGGAGTGCGCATCCGGAAAAGAAGATCATGATCGATTATAGCTATAATAGCACTAATCCACCAAGCGAAATGACCCAGTATATCTTTAAAATGTTCAATAACAACCACCGCTAACAAAAACCAAAAAAGAAAACAAAAGAAGAGAACAACAAGATTCACAAAACAACAACGTGTTCATTGATCGCCTAAATATCAGTAGAATTTCGCCTTTTCCTGGCCTCGCCTGAAAGAAAAATGTAGCTCAATCAGGAGTGAAAAGAAAGTTACCATACCTGAACATCAGAAGTACAACTATAAGAGCGCTTTGAGCGCCGACGATAATCAGGAAAAACGTTGAGGTCAGGCATGCTACATCGGGGCAAGCACCACCTTGCGCATTACCCTGAAAAATGGTCAATGTCAAAAAACAGCTTATAAATTCTAGATATAGTGCGTCATGCGAGATTTTCAAGGCGTTTCACATTTGATCAGCAATAATGCAGTCGTAATTCATTCCCTATTGGGTTACAAAGTTGACAATATTTTTGGGTTCAGCACTTCATATCTCGATGAAGCGCCGTTTGAATACCAATATAAAGCGAGTGAAACGGCTGAGAAGCCGTGGGACCAATTTCATAGAACTACAGTAAATGTAAAACATAGAGATGTAATTACATTACTATATTTCCATCACTCATTTGCTTACAACACATGTACTCATAATGCAGAATTTCTGAAGACAATGTAGAAATGGAATCAAATTTCTACATTTTACATTTACAGAAATTGATCCCCATATGAAGCTACCTAAAAAGGAAAAGGACAAACCTGTCCCATATTGTTCTGATTAGCGCGTATGTGTCGCACATCAGCCTGAACGCTCTCGAGGTAGTTCTTGATGGTTGCAAAGTCTGTGGCGCCGCCAACTTGCTGCACAGTACCCTGACCCTGACCAGCGGCCTGTGGCTGAGCGCCAGCACCCTGATTAATTTTCTGTTCCATGTTGAAGGTACGCGTGTAGATTTCGTTGACGTAGGTCCTCATGTCGCGGAGACCCGAGGTGAGTTCCCGCAGCGCCTGCAGCGCTTCGTTCTTCTCCTCTTGCCCAAAGCCGCCGCCTGCCACCGGAGCTCCGCCGCCCGTCGCCGGCTGCTGCTGCACGGCGCCTCCTGATCGCACTGAAATGGTCCACATTTCTAATGATAATCAATTAACACTCAAATCAACGCGTCTCATCCTACAGTAGTCATTGCTTTCAAAGTGGAAACGGTATGTCATGGACAGATTTTGACTCAAATATTTAAACCGATGACACTATTAAGTAAGGAACTATTCTAAATCCTCACGCTTCTTTTTTGGCTTCCTTTTCTTTTTAGTATATCGTTCTCACTTCAGAAATAGATTACGGGAAAAGCAACACGAGCGACCTGCGCTTATTATCGATCCCATCAAAAGTTATAATAAGTCCCTGAGACAGGAATGTTAAACTAATTGGATAAAGAAGCCATATGGGGATGCGGTCACACGGAAAAATCCGATATTATTATTAATTCGTTGCCGCATTTTAATACAGAATAATCCGAAAATAACTGTTTCGAATTCCCCTGCACTATGCTGCAACGCTCAAGACAACCAGATATTAGAGTATTTTTTCCGATCTCTCAGCATTCTTCTATATATCATAAATTTTCCTGTGTTAATAGCACTGCATAGTGAACAAAACGTTATTCTAGAGGTCTTCAGAGACAAAACACCGCCATACAACACGCACAGTACCTGTATTGATCAGTTGAGTGTGCTGATTCTGTTGCTGAACGATAGCCTGAAGCTTCTGTTCCATCTGTTGCATGACGAGGTGAATGGCGTTCTGACTCTCGTAGATGAGGCGGAGCTCGCGAGCGGTGGCGTCCTCGAAGTACTTGGCAAAATCGTCGACGTCGTCATCCTTGGCCTTGTCCGGATGCTGCTCTTTGAATCTGGAAGACATTCAGGATGAGAAAATAAGGAAGGAGAATTTTTCGGGCAAACCGTTGGCGTTCCTTCTCGTAATCCTGCATCTGCTTCTCGAATTCCGCGTCGTACTTCTGCTGCTCAGCCTGGGGCATAGTGCCCGGTGGCTTTGGCATTTCAGTGTTCAGCGAGTAAACACTGAACTCCAGAATGTCGTGGTCGTCTGCAAAAATAGAAACGATTGGCAAGGCTTTAGTTCACTTTTTACTGACTATTAATATTATGGTAGGATTAGGTGATTTAAAAAGGGCATTAAAAGAGCGACACAACCCACATTTTCCCTAACTTCCACATACAGGCGTTTAATCCATTAGTTAAATTCAGGGGAATAAATGCTGATGTTAGGGGATCCCTGGATTTTCACCCAATTTTGCACTAACATGAAAATCTCTAATTCACACAACTAAGTGGCGACAAAAGCCGACAAGTGAGGAAAACGTACCAGCAAGACCGCCAGTGGCAGCGGACAGACCGAAGTAGCCATTTTTGGGCAAGATCACATTCTCAACACGAATGCACATTTCGTACCGAGTGTTTTGCGTCATTCCATCGTGAATGAGAACCTAAAAAAGTCGAAAATTGTAACTGAAAGGGTAGCAAAAGTGCAAGATTATACTGTACCGTAAGCACATTCTTCAAGTACTCAATTTTGACTTTCATCGGGAAGGGCTTGTTGCGGAAATCCTTCTGGCAACCGCTGAGCATCTGCTGCGAGCCGTCGCTGAAAATTTTTCATTTTCATGCGGTATATTGCATGTTTTAATCAATAATTAAAATAAAGGTAACCTACATTCTACGCATAATCTCATTGCATAAAATATTGTGAAAATATTATTTCTTAAAAATGCACTAACTGGAACTGAAACTCACATATTCTACTGTCAGTCTTATGCCGTTAATTTCAGTTTAAAAGATAAAAACCTTATGGTTGCTTGGTCGTTAAACATGTTATTAAAAGCTTGCAGATTCTTTAACGCAAAAGCCAAAGAATAATGCATTCTTCGTAATCGTATGATGAGCAGCAGAATAAGAAATTCGACGCTTACGTGTGGTGGTCGTAAGAGCGGGTGCCATCGTTGATCATGAGGGAGACGAAAGGATTGTTCTTCTGGCCGTCGTTGTCGAACGAATCGAACATAAGTCCCAAACCGGTCCAGTAATCATTAGAGCCGAACACTGGTCCCAATGTTCCTTGCTGCGCCGTGTACCACACTGCCTACAAGGAGGGCGCCGTCATTTCTCGCTCTATTTTAGCCATGTTTGTCAAACAGAAATAATACCAAGCCGTCCGCGCCGATTCGTCCTTGACCAGTAACCTTGATGCTCATTTCCACTTCAAAGGACTCGGATTCCGACATGACGCGCTTGTTCCACGCGATGCCTGCAAGAAGCGAAGATGAATGGGTTGCGCGTCATTGTACAAGAAAAGAAAGCGCACCTCGTCGGCTGCGCATGGAGGGGGCGAGTCGGAGCTGTTCCATACTGGCGATCGCGTCTGAAACAACGTCGTTGCGCTCATCTAATCATCGACATTCCCTCCACATACCTCCGGACACCATCCAGAATGGAATCGTTCCATCGCGCTGAGCAAGGTTGGGCGCTCGAAAGCTGTGCTTGTACTCAAATTTTCGATGCAGCTGCGGCGTCTGCGCCGAACTCAACGTCGCCATCATCGCCAGCACAAGCGCAACGTGCATCTTCTTCATTTTACAAGCGTTCTCCACTGACCGAGGTGGAAGTCTACTTCAAGCGCGTTGCCCCTCGGTATATCCGCGATCGCGCACTACTATTACCGTACTCAACTTTACCTCAAAGGCCAGATCAGCGCTGAATCCCAACGCGATTCACGTCGGCGGGACAACGAATGAGTATTTTAACTCATTCACCTGAAAATGCCAAAAGCCTCTTTTAGAAAATATTTGGCTCGTTCGTACTTACTTTCCTCATCTTTTCGCAAGAAAGGCAATGAATGATATTTCAACTATTAATAGCGACCTTACTAGCTCATAATTTTGATATCAGTAATATGCAATTGCAGACCTTCGCACTGCTCGGTATAAATGCGAGGAAGGTACAGAAATAATTGAACAAATAATTTAAAGGAACGCTGAAATAATTTAAAGGAACGAGATGTCAGCTGGCCAGTTTCGATCTTTAAACTTTTATCTCGTTCCTCCTCTAGATTTTTCAGCGTTTTTGTTCGATTATTTTTGCACCTGTAAGCGTTACGAATGTAACCGAATGAAAACGTTACGAATTATGATGCAAGACGGTGCGGCATAAAACAAGGCCTGTATTGTGATAATGCTGCATATACATCAACACGCTAGAAAATGAAATTATTTTGTCAAGGTTTGAACTGCGTCTTCATTATTGACGAAGGTGTACCCGTCCTTTTTGGCTCAATTAAGCACCTTAACTGACAATCTCTATGTGGTTCGTGAATATCTGAGACCGAGGCAGAATTTAAGGTAAAATTATATTTTTGAACGAAAGGCAAAGTTTCCGAAAGTGCAAAAACTTGGGGGACACACCAATTCTATTCAAACTCAGGAGGACGACATCCTTAAGCGCATATCTGTTCGACTATACGTCCTCATATTGACCTCCTGCCGCCAAAAAGTAGCGTAAGAACAGCTGAAAAACTATTTTTAATGCAAAATGTATTTTTCGAAGCAAATTGTCCTTAAAATAAGGGTAACGCAAAGATCTTGTTGTCCATTTGAATAAGCGTTTCCGAATACCTTACGCTTCAAAATTTTATCTCAATTGAGGTGCGCTTCCATGTAAATTGACAGGGTGGAACGTACGTACGCCATACTCTTATTGGTTGGAAGTGAAATGCTCGCCCGCAGTGCGGGTAACAAAAAAAAGAAGGCAGCGACCCACATGAACTTTCCGTTGCAAGAAAAAGAGGTTTTAGATGATTCGCAGTTTATTATGCTCAGTCTGCGCATTTCCATGCCGGTGCCACTTAAATCATCTGTAAAAACAAACACAAAACACTATTGCATTTTACTGTGGATTTAAAAAATCCTCTCTAGACTCTTTAGACAAGTGTGGCTTTGAAACTATTGTGAATAATATATAAAAAAGATGAAGTACTGGCAAATTAGGACGAATTGTTTATCATATGTGTCAATTTTTGTCCACGATCGTATTGAGCAAAACTTGCTCATAACGTAGGTTAATCGTTGGTCAGGTTTTCCTTGAAAGGTAACACGCGTTCGCGTTAACTGCGTGCCATCTTTGCCATGATCGATTGCTGCGCCGGACATTGATAAACGATCGTGATTCACCGGAATGGGGGGACTGGGGAAAAACTGAGAACTGTGGGTAGTATGCGACCGCTTCGGGCGGTCTCGGGCTCGGCGCGGTGCAGTTTAACGCTGAGCGCCTATGCTACTCAGTCGATAAAGAGAACCGCTCGTCTTGCCTGCCTATCGCGCTAGGTTGATCACGATTCGATATATTTTGTTCTTTTTGATATTTTTTCGACATTTGCCATAGTTTGAGTAAGATTTTGCGGCTGGCTCCGCTGTGCATGACTTTACGCGATACTTTGGCGAAACTTTGCTTTGCTTATTAGCGAAAGGTACCATCAACACCCCAGGTTTTAATCTCTGTTAGCAAATTATTGTGACTAGGCAAAAGTTTTAGTAACTGACTAAATACTCTCACAAAAGAACAGATATCCGACTAGTGAATAATATTTGCTCAAAATTTCATAGTTTTATGACATTAATGATAATTACTAGGCATTGAAAGTGCAGTAACCCTGCCGCAACGCGCGAGATTTCCTCGAATATAATGTACGTGTTCTAACTTTTTCAGTTTTACTTTACTGGTTTTGTCTACAAGAATAGAGTTTTGATGAACATTGTTTACTTTATTGACTAAAGATTATTTACTGAGACAATGCCGCGTAGGAATTGGCAACCGAGTCATGTCAACTTATCATGTTTTGTATAGCTAAACTTGAAATTTAAAAAAATCATTTAATGCAAACAAGCGAGGTCTCAAAATGATGTCAATTAATAGCAGAAAGAATTCAACTGTTCTATTCTAGAATTCACTTTTCTCATATTCAACGACCAAGCATAACTCATTGACACATCAGTTGAGTTCGTCTCAAATGTGACGTATCATAAACTGAGCCAAGACGCAGAGTACTCAAATATCTAGGAACGCAGCAATCGTCACTTTTTCTGACTGAACGTACCACCATGACCGAACAACAAAAAGGGTGAGTCAATTAACTGTCGAGTATTTCTTGTAAATGAGCTTGCTTGTTCCTCCAAGATATTTCTGTATCATTATTCTTTAGAGTTCGTATAAATCAAACCATAGGGTTATGGTTAATGTCAGTTGTACTCGTAGAGCGATTTTCGAAAACACTTGAACAGAACTGTGTACTGTCAATAAGGATCACTGAGGATTATGAGGTCACAGGGTTTTATTTTTTCAGCAACAATTCAAAGCAAATTTTTTCGATATTCTGCAGCATATCAGATAAGCAAAATAAAAATTCTTGATATTAACGATTGAAATGTAATGGTCGTACCAAAAAATTCTTCGAATAGCAAGAGACAATCTTCAAATCTTAACTGATTTTTCTGAAAAATTTTCAAGAACGTATTAGTCGTACAGCACCTTCTCAAGGCATACATGATAACCTTGGCACAGTCAGTTTACTTTTTGCGCACTACTAGAAATCATTTTGATTGCTTAAAACAGCCAAATAAGTACCCAAATATGGCTGGAAGCATATAAGCTTGTATTTATAAGAGCTCGTTCGGATTTCTTTAAAGGATAACCAATAATGCCTTCAAATACCTATCATGCTGCAGTGCAGCTAATAAGCTTACACTCAGCTACCGCTGAAAGAAACTTCTACCGTTCGCTCCCAATAGTTGTTTTCGGATTCTACTGACATTACTGAATTTACTTAAACGAGTTATGATTGGTTTACAGGAAAGACTGATTGTAATTTTGAATAAATTTTGCAGCGACACCTTTAACAACCAAGATAACCAGGGCAGGGCGGTGGGCGGTCCAGTTCAAGGAGGATTCGTCCTTTTTGGAAACCAATATAATTATTCGCATCAAACTGGGTAAGATTTAAAATTTAACAAGTATTTTT
>NIUQ01002299.1:0-23332 GCA_002796945.1 Plectus sambesii
AAGAAACTGCTTCTCTTTTAAATTTCAGCTAAATTCACGGTTTAAAAAGTCATCAATTTATATATGCTGTATTTAAGCGTATGTTACAATTCATTCCTCAAATAATTTTCGGCTTCACATATTAGAGTTTTCGTGGGGTAAAGTTTCGCCCAATACAGCTTGGCCACGTCTGCTGACGCGCAAGACAGAGTACTGCGATTTTGTTCAAGAGTGAGTCGTACACATTCAAAGCAGTGATAATTATTATATCAGAAATTTATGGTATCAGATCGTTGTTGCGCCATTAATTGTATCCCACAGACACTACTGGCATCACACCAACATTAATCTGCTTCCAAATTGTGAATCGAAATGCATCATATCAAAATTTGTTATTAATTTATAGTTTAACTTTCTAGATGATTTTCAGTGGTAGATTAAGATTTATGATAGAGCCGTTATGGTGGCTTTACTGATTTAGTGAATATATTTTCCTAAACAAAAGACGCAGTTGTCTTTGTACGCCAGGTCATTATTAGATTATCAGTTATTTTGAAATCAATAATTATCACTGATTCAGAGTTAGACACGGCAAAGTAACACTACACTATGAACTGAGTGATGTGGCAAAATCTGGAGAAGATTGCCGGAACTTTTGATAAGCAAGCAGGATTCCGCTGACCTTTGTGGCATTTTCCTTCGATGTTCACATGAGTCGACAAGCACTGACAGCTGGGTGGGTTGGTGTTGCCGTTACAGTATGCGCCGATCATGCATTCCGTATTTAGGGCGCATTTAGCTCCAACGCCAGCCTGATTAGTGCTACCCAATTGCTGGCCGCCGGAAGTGACGAATACAGTCTGCACGCCTCCGGACTCTGTAAGATGACATCATGTACATTAGTCATATTACTGTGTCAACTAGAAACGCGTCTGAATTTATCGTCAGAGATTGATATGTATGAGAAGCTGACGCCCAACTAGTGACAATATTCTCGAAAAATATTAAGAAAAGGCATAGATTTCAATAATTTTGAAACATGGTAGCGCAAAAGCTTACTATGCTAGCCTTAACTTGATATCAGGATAAAGTTAGTAATACCCTTGTAATACTATAGGTTTCAATAGTGCGCTACATTTTTGCATCTTTACAATGTATATGGCTTTTATGTGTCTTGCAGTTAAATTGATAGTGCAAAGAAGGTTGCGAGAAGCTCATAATTATCCTCATTGTGTACTTAAAATATCACTAAGAATGCTACGCACTGTTGGCATTATTCACTGACTAACGCAATTGTTTTTTGTTTCTTTTCATGACAATGAGAGTAAATGCGATGTTTTAAGGAGTACGCACAAAAGAAAGTTCATGTACTGGCCAAATTCAAATTGTAAATCCATAAAACGAGTGTTTGGACTGTCGCAAAAATGTTATCATATCAACTATTAAAATATAGAACTTTCAGATGTGTGCTTTGTGAATGAAAATGTTCCTCTCATAGCTTGACGAAGTGTAGATCGAGTAATTAAGAGGATACACCCGTTTAATTTCTAAAATTTTCTTCATCCCATTGGTTTATAACATTTAACGTTTTATTTCTCTTAAAGAAGAGAGCAGTCAACGTTTTGCTAGTTTCCCTTCGTGGTTTAATTTAACAGCCGTTCAAATAGATGAGCCCTCTAGCAGTACTTCACCTCAGGATCAACCTCATCTGAATTATAGGGGAAATGAAAAAAATTAATGTTTGAATAGGAAATTTAAATGCACGTTCCCTCATCATTAGTCAGTCTACTTTGCATTTCCCCGGGATGATAAGAGAATGTTTGAGCGAGAAAAATATATGTAATACTTCAACTGAAACTACCCTCCTACGGCTACGTGGCCACCTCAAGCGGCACAATAAACATCTGATTGAGATGTATGAGGAAGAATTCGTAATTCTTGGGGAGCAAACGTCTACGGATCCTTGTAGCAAGCTATCTATGAAAAACTATTTCTATTCGCATTTTCAAATTGGAAGGCTGCGCAATTTTAGGTTCGCAAGTTTTCCTTTTTCTCAGCGGCATGAGCTATTTCTACTTCATGATCGAATTATTGCTTCGCATCGAAGGAAGCAGGAACTTGCTAGCACGCGAGATTTGCTTTGCTTAGCACTGTGCTACCACGCGATCGAGTGCTCAAGTCCGCGTCGCGTAGGAAAACCGGCTGGTTTCCAGTCGCTAATCCAACGGCTTGTCTTGTCCACACCTCTTCGATTGCGATGCTCAGATTAACTAGCCTGTTTGCTCACGATTCACTCAATGTCAACTTATAACTGAGAACTACAACCATCTCCTCCCGAAACTCGTCTATTGAACAATAATTCGTAGAGAACTTTTGTCGAACTTCAGTAACCTAGTGAAAGACTTGAAATAACTCGACAACTGTGCAATAGTGAAGTTTATAATGGAAATGAGCAGCGAAAGTCGAATAACTGAGTATGTTAGAAAAGTCTGATGGAATTGAATGAGTAAAGAATACAGCATAGCGCGGCATATACCATATTAATTTAATCTAATTAAATTCTAATTAAATTACATTAAGTATCATAAAGGGCATTGTCCAAATCAAATCGGACACTTATGAAAATATTCAACCGTGGCTTCAAAATAGTGGAAATGATATATTCTAAACTTAAAAAAGCAGTTGCTTATACTACAAAAGCAAAAAAATATTTAATTGCTCACGCGTATTATCATCCGAAGATACACACGAATCGTCGCGCAGCTCTGTCCCGTTGGGGCACAGACAAACTGGGACATTGGTGTCGCAAACGGAACCTTTGATACATGTTTGTCCCATATCGCATGGCTCTCCAGGCCCTTAAATCAGAACAAATAATAACGAAATCTAATAAATAAAAGATAGCGTGCAACCAGATGTGCAAAAGATAACAGAGGAGGAAAAGACAACGTGCTTGTGCCATTATTTGTAGTTTTTGTGAAGAGCCAAGCGTCAATAGTGTTAGTGTTTGCCAATTGCAAGAAGCAGCTCCCTAACTAATGCCTAGAGCGGTTACCAAACCATTCATTGCTATTTTATTTTCCGCCTCTAGCTTGTTCTAGGAATTCTTTTAGTCATCGATTGGATAATAAGCAAGCAGAGTCTATGTGTTTAATTTTTCAGTTGAGTAAACGGACAATAGTTACACAAGGTTACTCAACATTTGTTAGGAAATAAATGAGCTTGTTACTTGCCGCTGAAGCTATCACGATCATCGTGAGTGTCGTCAGTTACTACCAAAGGTCAGTGCTCTCCACTATGCTAATTAACACTACAGCCTCTAATATCCCATTCATGCATGCATTGCTGCATTCTGCAGAGCATCTTTCCAATATGCCTCCTATGTTACAAAGATGAGGAATTCTTTCCGCAGACACAGAATCCCAGGAGGGAACGAGATGGGGCGAAACCACTTGGTAGAGAGCAGTTTAAATATAGGGATAACGTCAACATGGGTACAGGTAGAAGTCAAAATTAAAAAGTTTAATTGGTTTTTGATCTGTCTCGAACTATTGCACCATGTTTGAAATACATTGACTATATAATATGTTCAGTTTAGTTTAGTTTTCTTTATGATAGAGAAACCAGGATTCCGAGGACAGAGCGAGCAAATTTCGGGGAATGGAAAATTTCCCATCCCGCCGCAGTTTCATATGGATGACGTTACCCTTAGAGTCAGAATAGACTTGATCGGTTCAGAAAAGGCCGTAAAAGATAGTATTACTCTTGAGGCATTTTGGAACGTAATCAGAGATGCCTCTTGGTTGCATTTAGGTCATGCCGTTGAATGAGATCTAAGTACATAAATAATGGCGTGTGCAGGGGGAGAGGGGTTGGACAACCCGCTCATTGGTGGACGCCCTGCAGGTCATCGGCTGAGGTAGGACGACGATGGTGCCACTCCCTCAATACGTCCCTATACCAGTACTATTTTGCTTATACATACGGCCCTCATTCCGTACCACCTCCCCTTGCGATTGATGTCGCTACGCACTCTGTTGAACCCCGGGTCTAAGCGCTGCGCATCGGTTTCGGCGCGACGCTCCCGTTTTGCTTGGAAGCCGGACGTAGAAATGGGTGACTTGGGCTATGTCAGTTTTCGAGACTTGTGCCTCGTTCATAAAGGAGCGCGCAGACCCCGAATCGGCAAGATCCTCTCCCCCGTCTCTAATTCGAGTAAAATTTACATTTTTCTCCATTTCACGGGGAAGGTATTGTGCAACGCCCAAGATTTAAGCCTTGGTTGTGGAAAGGTTTGGGTGACTGTATAACCCTTCCCTGCAATCGCCACCTCTGACTGCCTCTGGCTTAATACATCATCCATCTCCCCTCCGCATCAGTTAGTATTACTGCCTCTGGCACACGTAATATTCAAACATGCTCCTAGTTGCTTCATAGACTTACCAACGCGAGCGCCTACGGCTTGCTGAGGAATGCATTTGCCATTGTGAAGTGTTAATGGCGATACACACTGGCACCGGCCTTGGAAGCACGTCGAGTCGTCGCCACATTCGCTGAATCTATCGCAACGGTCGCCGACACGGACTGAAATCAGTTGACTTGGCAGTAAGAAATATTTATGTTTCAGCGAGAAAATACCCTTTTCAAGCTGTATGATCACGCAGGTGCCTCCTTGGTCTTCTGTGTTGCTCGGACACATACAAACCCCAACCATGTGGTTGCAAAGCGAACCTCCCGTACACTTCTGCCCATTTCGACAGCTACTGCCTGGCGCAACTGTCGCTAAAAATTCACTGTTACTTTGCTAATCCCAACACTTATTTCAGGCTCTGTTTAAATATTACTATAATCGAACAATAGGTTAACCGGAAACGAACTTTCTTTCAATATAGTAAAATGATAAACTGGAGTTTAAAACTGAAATAAAGTAATATAATTAGAAGCAAACTTAAAGTGAAGATTGCACAAAACAAACCAAAGTTGTTCATTGACGGAGTTGGCGTGGGCAAAGATAGGTAGGTCGACTGTGCTTCGGGATAAATATACGGCTGGCGAGTGGGCACGGGTGCTGGTTGATTGGGATTCATGTACGGCGCCGGCCTAGTAGGAACCGACGTCGGTGCTGGGAATGGTTGAGGACTGATACTGTAGAACGGTTGAGGCTGCTGCTGATTGGTGTTCATTGGCGATGGCGTTGGAACAATTGAATATGGTATGCCGTAACTGGTGGTCGGCGTGATCGGGAGGGCTTGTGGCAAATATGGGCTCAAGGTGGGGTGCGTTGCGGATAACCGGGGGGGTTGGAGGCGAATATCGCTGCCAGTTCCCGTTGTCGAGGACGTTGATGGAATCTCGCCGGCGCCGACGCACGAGAGAGTGTCCATATGCGGTACGGTGCCCACTGGACAGAGACATTTCATGGTGCGCAAATCGCATACCGTACCACCTATGCACTGCTGGCCAGACGCGCAGCTCGAGTCAATCAGGGCTGAAATTAAGCGGTGCGTGGGAATTCAAATTAACCTTAACGAAATCATATAATAAAACTTTTTCGTCCAAAGATTAATGTGCAAGATCAAACGTACACTTTTCGTATACGAAACAAAANCTTTCCCTTTTTTGCCGACAGAGCATGAAAGACTCACCGAGAACGAGTGCGCAGCAATAAACAGTCAGCAGGACGGCGACAATGAAACTGCGCCCAACGGCAGGCGCCATGTCCTAATACTTAATATTTCACTTCCTCGTCTTCTTCGAAAGGGTTCCAATGGTCCAGCGACAGTAATGTGAGTGGTCAGTGGCGACGGCGTCACCTGCGAGTACGCCTCCTTGACTTGCGAGTCTGGGCGGCCGAACGGAAGCGGCAGCACGACGGGTCTAAGCCGTTCGCGGCGGCGCGACAAGAAAAGCCGGCAAAGAGCGAAGAGTGAGTCGGCCTAGCGAAACTCGGCGAGAGGGTGGACAGACGGGTGCCGCCGGCGGCGGTGGTCACCTCGGCGGTGGTCAACAACAGAAGAGGCGACACTCCGTGTGGAGCGGTGGGCGGACAATCCTTGTCGGGTGGGTGGATCCGGACCGGGGCGGCAGCGGCGGGCGAGTGGGGACGGGCGAAAGGAGGAGGGACGACTACGGCGAGGCGAGAGGCCGACTCGCGCCGCGGAGATGAGCTTCCGCACTCTTCATCGCTTAGCAAATAGTCGGCGGTGCTAATAGTCCCGGCCCGGTCTCCCTATCCCCGATCCCCCTCGTAGCCCCGGTCGAGCGCATCTTCCCCTATGAGCGCGCCGATCATTTGTTGCACCGTGCCCCCCCTCTGCCCCCGAGATGTGCGCCCACGGCGACGAACCCCCCGACCGTCCGCGCAATCCGTCAATATTTGTCCGGTCAAACTTTCAGCAGGCCGCGTCTCACTTTCCCACCGGTCACCTCGCCTCGCCTTCCACTACCACCACCTCAACGAGCCGAAATTTTGCGCACGCCATTTCCATATGCTACTATCGCCGTGCGGGTTTCGCTGGCCGATATTCGAGGGTATCCATCTTTACTGTGGAGAGTTGAATAAGAATGGAGGAGCGCAGTGAATGCGCATCTTCCTTCATTCACTAGGCGACGAGGCACTTATTCTGTGTCGATGTTGTAATAGTTGCGCGTAGAATTCGATGATGATATTTGGTCAAACTCTTATGAAAATTCAATGCAATCGCAAATGTGTGGGCGCAGCGCCACACGGGTGAGCCCCACCGTCGGCACTTTCATTTCCGCGTTGACGGAACACAGAGCATAAATGTAAGGAACTGCACATTGAGTTCACCTGTTTTCACCGCAGAGTCCCCGCCAGCCGACAAGCAAGAATTCGCGAACTGAGGAAGGAAAAAACTCCTCTTGAAATTGAAGTTTTATTGCGTTGAAAAGTCGACCACCGCAGGGCGCCGCGCCCGCTGCCCTATCCATATCCTGTTTGATGCACGCGCCGCTAAATTTCCAAAATACTTTGTTTATTCTCCTGCTTTAGCATGGCATACTGTTATATTATTCGCCTGAATGTTTTGCTAATCGCAAAAAAGTCGAGCTCTCTTGAATAAGTCTCTTAATAATAACACTGAAGAAATTACCAAAGCAGAATGCACAAAGGATTTTCTTCCATTCATAAGTTGTAAAAGTACAAAATATAAGGTCGGTCAGGAAGCATTCGAGATTACAGATGGCATTCAACTGCTGGAAACTTGGCTCGATATCAGTTAATATGCACCCGCTCAAATTACATGTGAAACCAGTTCATGATATCGTGATAATACCGATTCTCAATGCCGTCGCGCAGGTTCACAAGTTTTTTTACATCAAATCGTTATATCCGTATCCGCCCCTAAAGTTTCATAAAAACAGAGACTCGTGAAGATTAAGATAGAGCTTTCGTGCATAGCAATTATAATTGCAACAGTCTCATGAAATTTACCCGGTTCTTTTCTCGCAATTCCGTCGAACAAAATCGAGTTTACCACAGTCCGATGCAAAAGCTTAAGATCAGCTCGGGTCGATAAAACCATACATGATTTTATGCAGAGAGTTTTAGTGCTCGTCCTTAATTAGCGTTTCTTTTTAGTTCGCGATAAATTGGGCCGGTTTCACATCGCGTACTTTAGCTAAAGTCGGACTTAACGCAATGATGAAGGATAGGCCTAAAGTCCGACTTTAGCTAAAGTACGCGATGTGAAACCCACCCATTGGACCGGTTCCATAATCGTTTCCTAAGTCATTCTTAAGTTATGCATTACTTAACCCCATTATGAAGCATAGCGCTGAGTATCGCTATGAATAGCTTAACTTTAGGAAACGATTATGGAACCGGGCCATTGAGCCTTAATTATTTGAGACGCCACAAAGAAGAGTAATCAAATACGCCACACAGCAGTAGATCAGAAAAAATTTTAATGACCAAAAAGCTGTGGTTGAAGAGGGATTCGAACCCTCGCCCCCCGAAGAGGACTGCGACCTGAACGCAGCGCCTTGGACCGCTCGGCCATCCAACCTGTTGGAACGATGAGTTGAGATCCACCTTGATCACGAGTTAGTGCAGCTCCTTAGCATGGATTATCTCGTGCGCACTTAGCACGTACTACTAAAAGAAGAGAATGATAGAATGGAGGGGGTCAGGGATGTATTTTCCGCAGATTTCGTTCTTTTGAACATCATTAAAACTGGTGAAGTGAAAATAATCTCTGGTCCAGAAAATATCTGTTTTGTTCTAACTTCCTTCATCTCTCAAAGCTATTCAATTTCTAGTCCTAATTAATCAAGCATCTGGAATATTTTTTGGGAGTAATTTGCAGGTGAATCAAAATATTGCTTTTCTTTATCCTGAAGAAATGATATCAGACCAATCCCAATCACGTAGGCAAATAATTAAGTCTTGGAAAAGGACATCACTAGCCCCATCCTCTCATTCTCTTCTTTTAGTAGTACGTGCTAAGTGCAGCACGAGATAGTCCATGCTAAGGAGCTGCACTAACTCGTGATCAAGGTCGATCTCTACACCTCCACAACAGGTTGGATGGCCGAGCGGTCCAAGGCGCTGCGTTCAGGTCGCAGTCCTCTACGGGGGGCGAGGGTTCGAATCCCTCTTCAACCACAATTTTTACCAGTTTTACAATAATTGATCTTCAATTATCGTGGCGCATTCGAATATTCGACTTACTTTAAATGAATTATTGTACGCTTCGTTATTTTGCAAATTAAAAACTGGAATGTTATAGACATGGACGAACTTGAAGGATTTCGTTCTGCAACGATTAGTAGAAATGATTCTTCTGTGCTACCCAAGACACCAAAATTACCCAATTATAAGAAAATTATCGTGCAATCCTATGCCAGTCTCTCATCACCCGGTTTATTTGTTATCCTTAAAACACTTTAATTGAGATCCGGCGCTCCAACGTCAACTGCACCTAGTGGTAAACAGCTTATATAAATTTCTCAGTGCATTTCATTTTGAGGACATATATTAGTGTAATCATTCAGAGTGTTAAGCACAGCAAAGAAATAGCATGAATCACCAGTAGTTTTTGTGACTGCCGCAAATAACTACTCTATTTTTGAGTTCTTGCTTGTTTACGAGAAGGAGTAGCGCGTACTCAGTCACGTGCCTGCCGCCGTGCTTTGTTGACGCCTCGTCGGTGGAGGCGCGTATCACTTAGCATTCCAACTGGTGCCAGCTTCCTAATCTTCCTCCTACATTCCACACTCATTGTACTCAGACTTCCTTAGAGCACAATCTGCGCGCGTTACTAGGCCCAAGCGAGTGTTTGTGTGTCCAGTTTAAGATGTGTGTTAAATGCATATCTGCTCATGAACTGGCCGCACGCAGCGTTTATGATAATTTTCCATAGTTCTCGAAGTAAACGACCAAATCTTCAAATAATTAGCTAATTTCAATGCACAAGTCTGGAACATAAATGACACATCGTTCTCGTGCGAGAATTACTAACGAGTTCATATGACATCCGATGCAAAACAGATTACGAAACTACGTGCAAGCCGGACGCGTGCCAGCCGGTGCGAGCGTAGTTGTTGTTGGCCGCGTGCCTGTAGACGCACTTGTTTACGAAGAGTAGAAAATCCGGGTAGGCGGGCACCAAGAAAAGCGCCTGAGGCGTTGCTTATAAAAGCGGCCGCCGTCTAGGCTCAATCAGCTCTCCAGCTACTCTTCTGCCAACACTCAATTGTTCCTTAACGACTGTTCTCTCGCTCTTCACTTTCTGCAACCATGTCGGAGGCTATCCCCATGACGCATGACTGGTCCGGCAAGGACTGGGACTGGCCGCTTCAGCATGAAGACGGCGTTGTCAAGCTGCTCAACGACAGCGAACGCTTCGAAGTCCACCTCGACTGCCAGCAGTTCACGCCGAAGGAAATCGAGGTACCGTACTCCTTTTTGACTTGGCGTCGGCACGGCGCTACCACTAGTGCATGACCGCTTGATGATGAGCCTTCATTTAAAGAGGGGAGATATTGCTTGAGAGCTCTTGAATTAGACAAGTGTGAATGCATCTGCATATTTTTTCTGGAGTGAAGTTGAGGTATTTCGCAAAAGTCTGAAAGGTGAGGGGAAGTAGAGTAGAAGACGGGTGTCAGCAGCAGTCGCCAGTCGGCGTACGGCGTGCAATCCTGGATAGTAGTAGAGATGAAACGAAAGTGATTACTTTGCCTGAATGATAGTTAGCTTTGCAAAGTGCAAACCAATTAGGGACATCGAATGTTGACATTAGCTGGATGATTCAGGTGCGTGTGGCAGGCGACCAGCTGGTTGTACACGGTCGCCACGAGATCCGAAGCGACGGCCGAGGAGGCGAGATCGCCCGCGAGGTGCACCGCTCCTACAAGCTTCCCAAAGACGTCGATCCTCAGGGCGTCAAATCTCATCTCGACACTCAAGGCGTCCTCACTATCACCGCTTCCAAGAAGAAGTGATCCAACTCTTTATGCACTCCTTTTCCATACGGATGTGCTCTTACGAGTTATGCCTTCGTCAGCAATGCCTTACTGCGAATGCTTTCTTGTACTATAGTTACTCACACTTTTCCATTCGCAGTTTCATTTATTTATTTACTAGGATTCCACCTTTTCCAACAAAGTTGTCTCTTTGCATTTGCACTCGAATTTGCAATGCTGCTATTGCAGTTTGACAACATTTTTGTTCCCTTCACTATCATTTCCATTTGTATTTGTCAATAATAAAAGAGATTTTTGAACAAGCATAGCGAACACGACAACGTATAACAAGGTCAAGAGTGCAGCTTGCAATGATATCGAAACGAGCATATGCTTAAAAGCGCTACCTAGCAAACGCTGAAGTTGGCTTCTGGCTAATGTATCGCCTGTTTACATCTTTAGTATGACGCCGACGTTTGCCAGCAGCCGCAACATTCGTCGTTCCTGTTTTAGTGAGGCTCAAACTTGAATCGAAATGCTACAACTCTAACATCTTTCCTGAATCAGTTCTTAATTGCTAAAGTGAAACTGCAGGATATGCAATCGTAATTGGCTGTGTTGTTTATCTGATAATGCTTATTCAACGAACGACAAAATTACCGAGCATCAGCTCGATACACAGTCGAATGGCGCAGAGAAAACGATAAAAATTAAATAAATGGTTAGAAAAATTATTAGCAAATCACGCCCTACCGCCTTCATTCTTCAAGGTGCCCACATAATTAGGTAAGCGAGTAGCAGAAGGTATTGCTTGGAGGATTCTCAATGCATCTGAAAGCGTCATCCTTTTATTAACACTTTGATAGGATGGCTATCTTACGCCGGATTCATGAGACGAAGATAGATGCCGGCCTCGTTGCAAACGTATCCACCAAGAGCGGGGGCGCAGTTAGAGGCGTATATCGTTTGCAAGCAAGTCATGTAAAACACTTGGTAGCTGAAAAAAAGTCTGAACTGTAAAAAAGCGCAGGTTTACTTACTATATGAATAGATTAAGATTGAGTTATTTTTCTGTTGTCGCAGGTTCCTACAGAGGCGAGTGCTTTATTAGTGGTCTGCACCGTTTATACTCAAACTCAAAGGGGCAGCGGTAAGAGCCAATGTTTGACGATATTTTTATATTTTCCCCGAATTACCTATCGCGAAAGGTTTATTTATACGCCTCAAATGCCATCGTTTAATTTGAAAATAAATTCTTCATAGAAAAATTCAAAACGACCCTGAAAGACTAACAGCGGTTCAACTCGTGCGTCAAGAAATGTCGAATCCATTTCATTTTCGGTGACAATAAGAATAAATAAGTAATAATCAAACAAGGATAAGCAAAACTATATCGAACATAAAAATTAGGTTTAGCCACTTTCAATAAATGACAAATATTCGCTCTATTTAGACGTATTAAGATGCCATAATCGTGACCTGATGCTCCTGCCGTAGTTACGCCGGATGAAAAATTTATAACGAAATTGCAAGTATAACTGATTCACCTGCAAATATTCTTGGGATCTTTCTGGATATCGTTGAAGTAAGTATTTTGACATTGATAGATCGAGTTGTTGTAATGGTTTTGCACTTGCACTGCGCAGTGGTAGTACTGGATGCCCACTGAAATTGAGTGAGAAATTGATCGGGTACGAGGACGAAGAAGAAGCAGTTCATTCAAATTTATTCACTGTTCGGCTTTCCCGTGATATAATCTCTCACTAATAAGGTACTTTTTTAAATTACTCTTATATGCAATTTGAAGTTATAAAACAGCAGGCAACTATCGCGTTTGACTTCTAGAGCATATTAGTATAGAAGCTCGGCCACTGAAATCTGAGATCAGTGAGTTAAGTGTTTTTATTTTTAGTCACACGTAATCACTTATTAGAGTTATGAGGCGCAGGAAACTGAGCTTCCGTCAAAAAGACCCCTGAAGAAAGCGACTGTGTAGCGTCCGTTTTCACTTTACCTTGTCACCTCGGAAACACGATTGCCTGAGAATATTGAAAATTTACCAAACTTGAGCTACTTCAGACTGATTCTAAACTTGTTTCTCCTGTCACATAAGAAAAAGAGATACTGCCTGCAGAGCTGAGCAAGATGAGATGGACTCAAGGGGACCATGTCTCAAGCCGTAATAACCCTTGGTATAAATGTCCCCAATTCCGGGACCATAGAAATTTTAGTCTCCATTCAATAATTTGCGATCTCCATACCTTTGTAGGCGTCAGGGCTGTTCACAAAATCTTCTTCAAAGAATGTTATCATCCATAGTGTTCCGTCCATTGTAGTGGAGTCAGTGTTGAAGATTTGCTGCAGCTTGTTCGAATCGAACAGGCAAGGGAATGAATCGGGGCCGAGGCAGGTTTGTAGCGCCAACCACCAACTGCAAATAGAGTCTTATGTTCTGCTACAATATTGCCGTGCAATGTATACAAAAAATTACTCACGTGCGACCATTCGCCAAGCCATGCACACCGTTGGCAGCGATGTAATTAGACTGAGCTTGGTCGAATGTGGCCGGGTCGGGGAAAACGCCGGTGTTCGTGCTATTGAAGCCGTATCGGTCGATATACGTCTTCAAACAGTATGTTGCCCACTGAAAACGAAAGATTAATAATAATCAGATAACTGGTTAATAATAAGGTTAGAGTAATAGCAGAGGTAGGCGCCGGTTCGCTCTCGGAGAGAGCGAACGTACTCACCTCCTATAGCCACGCCCACCTCTGGCATGCATACTCACCGAGATGTCACATGTTATCGCAGGAATTGTGGGACGACGGCTGGTCGTGGTTTGTTGCGCGAAGCAGCACGTGGCGAGTACTGAAACAAGCAATAATGTATTTATTTTAATTACTCGACTATTTCCAATAGTATGACATTTTCTTACAGTATATCTCATTCCACTCAACAACTAAGCCTTAATGATACAAAAGACATTCTTCTGTGGCCATTTCAAGGTGAGATGACTGATTTGCATTTTCAAAGACGGTTAGTCAGAATGTTAAAAAAATACTTTAAGGAAAAACCAGGATATGAGAGAATTTTTTGGTATTTCTCTGCATTTTCTAATATCAGGATTTTATTGTATCGTCGAAAAACAAAATCGGTCCGGGATCTTTCAGCATTATGCAACCGAAACACCATAGGCAAATCGGTCCTAAAATCGCGTGGTTAGAAATTCAATAAGACAATACCTGCCAACAAAGCAGTGAATAAGAATTGCATTTCGTCAGAACGTAGCTTTCTTATCGAGTATTGCAGTTATTAGCTTTGCAACTCGCTAACGGACACACTTATATCTACTACATAATGGGCTTGGTTAAAGTCGAAAACTTTCCGCTGCACATAAGACGCGTGGGACATATGGTCATAGCTAACCATCTGGCTTATTATTGATAACAAGTACAGCAACCAACGTCATGCAGAGGCTAAGATCCTGTTCATATTTACGATCGACAGATCGTCACGGCATCGTTCCATTTGATTGTCGACTTTGGCTTCTCATATGTATCAGTATCGCTAAAGTTTACTAAGTTAATAACTTAGTGAGTTAGGATAGGATTTAATATTCTATCTTTCTTTAGGCTATTCTTTAGCCCTAATATTTTAACTCGGCCATCTTTTGCATCCCTGACATGTTTCCGTGAGGGGACATGAAATAAATTGTTAACAATTTGAAAAACAACTCTGATGATAAAATACTCTTTGGTCTACAACTGAACAATATGCAATCGACGATAACCAGCCATTTTCATGATCTACTTTCTTTCAGCTTACAGGTAACTTACAAAGATAGTGTGCTCAGCAGACGCTGAAGGGAACATGCATGCTTGAACTCACGATTGGATGATGAATATACATGAACTTGCCAGCCTTCCTCAGTTTGCATTGCACATTCGTGTATCTAGCCTTGAATGCATTTCAAAGAACTTCAGGCAATAGCTATTCTTATTTCTAGCTATTTCGGAAATGCCAGCAACATATACACTATGCTCATAAATAAACACTGCACTGAACGATATTCTTGACATTTTTTACACTACTGTTCATTTACAAACGAAGAAGGTACGCAAAATGAAGGAGCGGCCGAATTTATTGTCATCAAAGAGCACACACGCCTAAAGTCGATCAAGTCCCAGACAAATAGGACTTTAACAAAGTTATGCACATCTCTCTAACCTATCTCAGAGGAGTAATTGTATAACAGTGTAGTATTCTCTAATATTGAAAATACTCTTCTGTCCTGTTGTAAAAAATAGTCTTTATTCGCAGAGAAATCGGAAACAACAATTATAAAATGTTATTCAGTGTTCGGACACCATCTCAAATTACACAAAGTATCGGATGAAACACCCGCTGAGTATAATACCGACACTTTGCGCAATCCAATTCTGTTGAATACGAAATTATCAAGAATAAGAAATGGAACTGATTTATCTCTATGTTAGGGAATAGCAGAAGTTGCTTGACGGTGGATTTTCGAAGCATCTGAAAAATGAGCGCATTTTGCATCGGCGCCATAAAAACTATTTTGCTGTCTTACGACGGATTCATGGTGCGAAGATAGATGCCGGCTTCGCCGCAGACGTATCCTCCGAGTTGAGTTGAGCAAGTCTGAGAATAGATCGTCTGGAGACACGTCATGTAGAACACTTGGTACCTGAAAATCATATGTTCCTATTACATACCGTAATTGACTGAAGGTGTTTATGAGAACATATAGCCGTCAGAGAGTGATCATTTTTTAAAAATCATCAATTGATAATTTTGAGAAAATTTGGAAACTAACAGAATGTTGCGATTATGGAAAAGTATTCTCTTGAAGCAGATCGACGTAAGGCGTTAAACAGAACGTTCGTGTATATATTGTCAAAATGTTTTAGTTACTATGATGCAGAGAATACTGTATGTCGTAGCCATAGGGAAGACCGTCAATTTAGTATATATGCAACTTAAAACTCTACGGCGCACATCGAGCAATGCAACTGCTTACATAAACCCTCGAGCAAGTCATGCACCTATGTTGCTTGATTGCTAAGTGCCCGGTGTAGCGGTATATTATCGAAATGCTTCGTTCTCTTCTAACTTCTTATTATGATTTAGAAAGACTTATACTATCTTACATGCAAACATTAAGCGGGTCGTTCTGGACGTCAATCGCATAGGTGGCTTGACACTGATTTATGGCAGAAGCGTAGTGAACCTGCACTTGCATCGCGCAGTGATAATTCTGACGAATGACTGAAAATTAAAAAATATCGTGCCTTCCACATTAGCGAGCCACAAATTTTCTTCAAAATATACGCAAAATTTTAAAACACGTTCTTGCCGATAATTAACCTTGAAATATTGCATCAGATGCGCTCAGTCCAATTTATAAGTTCAAATTTTGCATTGAATACAACTGACAAAGGGTAAAAGCGTGATGAGCACACTAGCTCAGGACCTTATTAAGAGCTGCATTTCTTCAATTCTACACTCATTCTCTTTCTTCTAGAGAACAGTTAATTAGAGAGAGAATCAAGAAACAGCTGCCCTTATATGGATTTTACATACTTTTAGGTTTTACTGCAATAAAGGTTAAACATTTTAATATCATTCAGTTTTTGATTTGACGTATGTACCATGTTAAAACGAGGAAACTAACACTCAATTTTTTGTTTCTTAACTTTCCACATTTTTTATGAAACAGGAGTCAGAGGTAAAGAAAATTTTTTATGAGAATGTACGCCTGGGAAGAGGTACCCCTCAAATATCCAGCTCGGTCCTCCTAAGACGGAGACCGGCGGTCAAGTCTGATATTGCCACATTATATTACCCTTGAAGGCATCGGGGCCATTTGAGTACTCTTCTTCCAAAAACGTAATCAACCATACTGTCGAGTCCATTCCAGTAACGTTGGTCTTGAAAATTTGCTGCAGATGCGTTTCAATGAAGAGGCACTCAAACGCGTTCGGACCGAGACACGTTTGCAGCGACAGCCAACGTCTGAAGAACATATATGTGAAATTATGTATCTCTGCTTGTTTATAGTATCCCGTATCTAACTCATTTAAACTTCAGCTGTAAAGACAGATTAAAAGGTGAATTGCAATCTCCCTGTTGGGCAGAGCGGGGCATCTTACCTCCTTCCCTTTTTCCCACAGGGCGTCTGCCACAACTGCACCCAGCGGTCTTTTTAGTGTCTAAAGCTATAAACCAGTTTGGGGGAGCTTAATCCCCCACATCCGCTTCATCATTGAACTTGTGGACAAAATTTTTCACATAATACAACTATATATTAATGGTAGTAATTAAGATATAGAGGAAGACAAGGGCTGGCATTATTAGCATTGCTCAAATCAACTTAAACGCACGCGTGGACGATGTCCAATCCTGCGATACCGCTACCATTGACAAAGCTGTTGAGAGCGTTATTAAACGTGACCGGATCAGGGAAGACGCCCGTCGTATTAACACTGAAGCCGTAACTGTCTACCCACGCCGTCAGACAGTAGGTTCCCCACTGAAAGTGATGGTAAAAGGAGTTTGCACCATATATTTGTCGACGAATAAGATGTACTCACATTTACATCGCACGTTAATGGCGTGATTGCCCGTTCAGCCGTCTCATCTGCGGGCTGGGCAAGATTCGGTTTCTCGACCTCCATTTGAGCTAAACTGGAGGCAGCAAACGCTGAAATTATTACACCTTCAAAATTAAACCTGTTAAAAGATTGCATTGACGATTTTAAGGAATTCTTCACTTACCCAGAGGTAATGTAAATCTTAGAGTAAGAACACTATAACATGAAAGTTACCTGCGAGCAACGCGGCGCAGAAATAACGCATTTCTTTCGGAAGTTCGCAATGCCCTCAGGGGACAATTCCACAATAGTAAGAGTAGTATTGAACTATCGGACAGTATTGCACTACAGAAATCAGCCGAGGACTGTTTATTTATCGCTGATGCTCAAGTTGCTTTGAACTTTGGCGCGTGAGAAAGTGACTACATTAAACACCTGTCTATTGGATAAGGAACTTGCGCATTGTGTCACACTGCATCATCGATGCCACCTCTGTTTGTACAGCAGTCGACGATCGACCAGAACAGCGAGGACTTCTTCGGTGCTTTGCTCATGGTTAAGCTACAGCAATTGATGCTAAAGATGCGAATTTGTAAGGAATATGGCAGTTTATTGAGATGTTCCTGAAATGATTTGCTAGCGGCATTCGGCATTGTGCTTCGAAATCTATCTCACTACATAATGTATTTGCCACAGTAGAACTTGCATGAAGTAGGCGTACTTTGAAAGAGGTCCCCACAATTGTCTTCTTTGCATGTAGAGATCAGCATTTACCGTCTTTCGAACGCGAGTGTGCACTAGAACACCCAAAAACAGCAACAGCGAATATTTGCCTTGATCGTTGCCCTACCATCGTTAGAATAATAGTATATTCGTGAGACAGTATCAAGCTAAGGATTGTGATCATGTCTCCATCATCTCACACAATTCTTCGTCTGTAGGACTTTAGGTTTGGCCACTAGGGAAATATGCTTTTATATCGTTCAGCCTTCAGCATGAAAAATTGTTGAGAGAAATTGATCGAAATAATTTGGGTACTTAGGAGTTTTTTAGAAGTTAACATGTTAATGCTCAATAGAACTGTTTTCGCTGTTAGAATAAATAGCTCTAGAGCAAAATTATTTACTGAGAACGGGAAGGAGGTAAGTCTGAATTCCCTAAATTAACCTCCTTCATTCCTGGCCTAGTATCGCAGATATTGGAAAACGGTTTTATCATAGATTATCGAGATTTTTAAATGCATTTGGATTGTCTAAATCTAAAACATTGCATTTATTTACATATAATTGTACCCCTGAGCATGATCACATGAACTCGAAACCGACATGCACTGAAAAAGCTGAAAACTGGCTCTGTGTATTAGTAGATATATTTGCACTCTTCTATCAACTGACTCCGTGGCGCAACGGTAGCGCGTCTGACTCCAGATCAGAAGGTTGCGTGTTCAAATCACGTCGGGGTCATCACTTTTTGAGCTTTTCCAGTTCACCCTGTGCTTTCGTTTTGCTAGTTGTTTTTTACCAACACGTCGACTTAACTTGTAGCACGAAATTAAAAGGAAGATGGGATCAGAATGTATCATTCATACAGTATAATGGGACAATATGCCAAGGTGGGGCGGGTGGATTTACTACGCTAAGCAATTTTTTAAAAAAGTCAGATATTTTAATCTCATGTTGCATAAAAATATTTTGAGTAACAGCTCCAAAAAGTGATGACCCCGACGTGATTTGAACACGCAACCTTCTGATCTGGAGTCAGACGCGCTACCGTTGCGCCACGAAGTCTTGTCCCTTGGGCCGATAAACTGCTTTTTACCACGGCCAACTCGCAAATACCAGTTTTTCTAAGTAGAAAATTATTAAGAAATAAATACACTATTCTTGGGGAATCAAAGTTACAGAAATACGCGGAATGAAGAATTCTAAAAAATAACTGAAGTATCGGCATAGTGCTGCCAGTATTTGAAGCAAAATAGAGACAGGTCTCCTTCTCGAAGCTGTCTTTTAGACAGCCAGAATCTTACAAAATGCGACAAGAAAAGCGATAGATTTACAGTATATATATAGAACTTTAAACACTATTCAATGTGATACATGTAGTATTACTCATTCGAATACGTCAACTTTCGTTTATGGGCAACAAAAACTTGCCTACAATTTGAATTGGGTGGAAAAATCTTATTTACGGAGCAGGACAGACATCATAAGCATACAGCATTATCTCTTAATAGTGTCTAACAAATTAAACTCAAAATCTAACCTCAAAACTGAAAGCAAGCCCACATATCAATCTGACTGCAGCCTCAAAGTGAACAATTGGTTTAAAATTGATCTACGATCTTCTGCAGATATGCCAGTGTGTCCAGTTCAGAATCTGTTGCAGTATTCAGTGCATTATATTTTGAATATATCGGTACCGATATTATGACGATATCGGTATTTGGGAATACGCCGGTATTCGGGATCGACATTAATGACGCGCACTTTTTCGCAATCTTTATAAGAACGACTTTTTTCAATATAAAACTATAATGTCGCATTGATGAGCTATTACATCGTATAATGCAGAGTACCAAATTCTTATCGGTATGATTACTTAAAATGGATTTTTCGATGGTTGTATAAACACAACATCGGGTTAGGGTAGATATCAGTATGTTAATCACAAAATCATTAGCACAAACTGGTTTTGAAAAATTAGCGAAATTGGCTGAGTAAAGCAACTTCTTCCATTAAATATTGACAAACGTTTGCCCTACCTCCTCAGGTTGCTCTGACCACGTAGATATGAGATCCTATTGTAAGTATATATCCCCCAAAACCCCAAATGTACGTTTCTGGTCAGTATCAGTTACTAAATAATTAATAAAGCAATCTGTGCTCCTAGCTCTGTCGTCCAGTCAAAAAGCTCTGACGTCAGGACAAACACTATCCTGGGAAAGGTGTACAATCAGTGAGTGACATCCGTAGTGGTATAACAGATACGGTATTGCGCTGCACATCTCGTCGCTGTTGGAGATACCCTCGCATTTCGAACGCAAACAGGCGTCGAGGAGCTCTGACGAAGGAAGGGGTACGATTGATGAAGCGGCCCATGTCCCCAAACACACGCCATAAAGCACTCACTGACGGACAGTTGTTGCGGCCCGGCGACAATGTATCTACGGCGGCCTCTTTGTAACAGGCTGAATGTGGGCGTTAACCAATGAAAACGAGCGCGACCGCAACCCTTTGTCAATTGTGAACTATTCGACGCGGTGTACATTGCTACAAGGATCCGTTCAAAGTCCAAAGAACGTCGGTCAACGGTTCTCACCGAATATTCGAAAATCAGTTCGACTTAATCTTATGGATTGTACGTACAGACTGGATTGATGCGCGATACCGGATGCCCTATCGATACATTTCCGCAACAGTCATTTTAATTGGTAAAATTGGATGTTTCTGAGATATTCGAGGATCGAGAGACTTATCTCCGTCGCTAAGCGATCGTCCTCTTGTTATGACAAATATATCGTTTAATCATTAGTTCGTTTTGCTCAGCCCTTCGTCTTCGGTTATACTGAACCAATTTTTTCCCTCTTTTTCGAGTCTGTTTTCTGGTTTTGCTCTCCAACTCTTAAGCTAAATGACGTTCTTTTCAGTCCTCTGTATACTACACGCATTTGCGATTTCGAAAGGCAAACGAAATGTGAAAGCGGATCAGGTGGAAACGGAAGAAGCCAGTGACATCATCTACGAGGAGAAGGCTGGACTCAATCTTACGTGTCGAGCTTTTTGTAACGCCGAATGGAAGAATAATTTTGAAGTGGGTTTTTGGATGAAAATGACGAATCATTAGAACTAAAGAACTGTAAAAGAATCCTAGAAGCTGACGGAAAACTCGGCTGTCCTTAGAGCCGAACTCAAACTGAAAGTTTTGAAGGCAAACAATATTACGACGACCAGTCGTTATGAAACGAGAAATTCAGCGTCCCCAAACTGTCTTTCCTCAAAATTAGTTTTGTAAAGAGGAAAACTTGCCAGTTAGGAACAAGTCTAAACTTGAAATGGATTTCTAGGCCATTTGAAGTGGATGAGACGCAATGAAATAACTAGCTCATAATAGTATCCAGGTGCACAGTTAATATGACAGCGCTACAAAAAATGAAGAGTGAACTGTATCGTACAGTTTCTCATAATCCTTTCATAGATGCTATAGCCATTTAAAGGAATCACGCTTTTCAGGCTTATTTTCTATTATCATACAATGTTGACTTTTCCGAATTGCCTCTGCATCCCATACTTACGTCAAACTTGGACGATTTTGAGCGATACTGTAATCTCACAGAGGAGCTATTCGCTTGTCTCTCTGATCAATGCGACGAAAAATTGTCGCAAAATGACTGGACTCCAGGCATTCATCTGTGCATCTATCAAAAGAGTGAATTTATCGACGTTTTCCACTGCATGAAGTTAGTTTTTTGCTTGTTACCTCAATTCTTTTTTTAAATCATTAAATGAGCTGATGACTGAGAGAAGAATGAATTTAATGTGCGCGCTACGAAGACGACAAACAGTAGAATTCTATTGATAATTTACAGAACTGGGGGATGGGTGTTAGTATCGACGTAAAAAGTACTCTAACGGACATTCTTTCTATAGTTCCCTTTTAGTGAGAAAGAAGCATTCTCAGTGTTCAATAATTTAAAGCAAAATTGTTCACCTTGCAATGAATATGTATCTGTGCTCTTCTCCACGCCAAAATCGCACTCATGCGTTAACTCTCAAGTGCATGGCAAATAATCTTCACTGCACATGCGCGAGACAACGCATATAATAGTTGGTGCGGGTCAAGCAACTTATTTTTCCTTTCACTACTTGTCTGAGTATTTGAGCGCAGGGTTGATTGAATGAATCAGATTTCGTATTGTTTGACGGCCTCAGAGCAGAATGGTTTATATTCAACTGCCATAGTCGTGACGTTTAGCCTAACCAGTGCGCTGGCTAGCAAAAACTGCCATCGACATTGTGAGGCTACCGCGAACGCTTCTCGAAATTCCACCAGAGAGCGCGTCGAAGCAGTTCAACTGAACTTTACAGAGGAGGAGGCAGCTTATTTCAGCAGCATGACTTTTCAATGTCACTACGAGTTCTGTCTTCTTGGATGTCAGGTGAGCAGTATATGCTGTAACCAGTTGGTGCATTTCGGTAAAGCTGATAGAGATAGCAAGAGCCCTTGAGTGGAAAACTATGGACTAGAGAACGAAGAAGCAGACCGAGAGCTTTTCGCATCTGGATGACAGGGTTCATCTTATGGTCCTGCGACAGACTTTGTTAGCCCGCAAATGCTCTCTTGAATAAATTCACTCTGTCTATGGTCAGAAATAAAGCGGAGGACAAACTGATACCTCACTCCTTATGTTTGCTTTAAGTATTACTAAAACTTAATTGAAAACGTGAATTTCAGAATAAGTTGATCGAAAGATATTGTTCAAAAAGAGAGAGAGGGCAAGCGATTGAGCTTTTGATTGATTACGTCACTGGGAAAATCGAACACACACTGAGAGCTCTGGAGGATGTTGGCAAGGAGCTCCTTTTCCCCGGATTCTGTCATCGCCTGCTGCCGGAATGCTACGGATTCGCTTCAACTGATAACAACAGCGATTCTAGATTTGATCCCGCTATTCAGTTGTTATCGTCCTCAAATGATTCCATGACAAAAGAAGGGGCGATATAAGCGACTGATTGTTGCTATCTTGCGTTCTTTCCAGGTTGTCAGCCGAAAAATAAAAATTGATTGAGCATTACTGTCCGCCTTTAAGGTGTAATATGTTTCATTTGAAATTCATTTTTAAAATGAAAAATTTCTCAGCAATTAGTCAACGTATTGTGACGTGCCATAACGCTTTCACTGACAGTTTGAGATTTTTTCTCCAAATCGAGTCCTAGTTATGACTAGATTATCGGAATTTTAGCGAATCGCTGGGCAATGAGCAGCAAATAGGCATCTCATTAATAAAATTGTAAACTTGATAGTCCGGTGAACAGACAAAGTGAGACAACACATGCTGAGATATTTTAAGTTTACAAAGTCATCTTGAAGAGCCTATAATTGTGGTGACCAAGCTTAGACGATAAATCCCCCTACCGTTCTTGTAGTTATTTACTTCCTTTCGGGAGAACGAGGCTCTGCACGTTGTTAAAACACTCTGTAACGACGACGCTTGCTTCTCAGTCACCAAGAACCTTTTCATTTCTTTCAATTTTGGGTAAAAAATCGAGCAAGATATTTTTGAAGTATATTCAATGCTGAGAACAGCGTCATAAATT
>NIUQ01002300.1:0-23367 GCA_002796945.1 Plectus sambesii
CAGAGCAGCATTAAGTTGGAGCGCAGCCTCACCAACTTTGTTGACATGGTTGCATTCGCTCGCCATATCGAGCAGCATCGTCGCGAGATGTCAGCATTACGCGGCGGCACTAGAGGTCCAGTGGACCCTGTAACTCAGTCAGATCCGTACAAAATTTCGACAGCAAATTCTTTGCCCCGCGCTGCGGTGAATCGTCCCACACTTGCAAATGAGCAAGCATCGCAGTGGACTTTTTGGAATTGCGGCGAAGCAGGTCATCGATCGAATAGGTGCCCAGGGCGAGCGAAGAGTGAGGCGCGACCGTATCAACCACGACTGAAAACTCATGGACCAAACGTTAGTGACGGTTGGGAGAGGGCTAAGGTAGTGCAGAGCGGTGAGCATGGTGCGGCGCAGGGCCTGAAGGAAGGCCAACCGCTTTCGTTGTTTCACGACTATGTCGCCCGCGATCCATATGTCTCATCACGGTACGCAGCAGACATGGTGAATGTTCAAGTAATGAGTGCCGAGCTCAAAGCCGGCCCGACGCTGTTTGGCCCGTCGACTGAGGCTATATTCGATGTGTGCGGTCTGGCCAGCCGCGGTCCGATAGACTCTGGGTCTCAGACCTCAATCATCTCGTACGAGCTAGTACGGAAGTTGCGCGAGCGTAACTGTATTGATATCCGTGAGGCATGTGCCGACTGTCCGATCGGGCTGGATGTCCGCTCTGTGACAAATGGGCAACTGCCGATATTGGGCTTGCTCGCGTTGACGGTGACCGCGCCGACGGGCCGATCCATTTGCGCCCCGTTCCTCGTTCAGAAATATGGTTTAGGCCATGACATACTCATCGGGACCAACTACATGTCTCAACTGGGTTATTCTCTGGTCGCTGAGGGAGGTTGCAACCCCGCCGCGATACGGCACGCATTCCCCGTTGTTCCTCCAACTGACGCCGACAACCAGGCTACATCAGCTACGGTGCGCGTCGCGAAGACGCATTGTATCTTCAGTCGGTGCGAGCAGAAAATCAGGGTATGCGCGGATCGGCCGCTGACCTGCCCAGAAAAGGTGTGGGGGCGGCAGAAGCGCTATTATGATCGGCAGCAGCCGGCCTCCAAGTTCGTTGTAGGGCAACGAGTGCTCGTGCACATGCCCGCTGAGATGAAAAATAAGATACGCAAGATGAACTTGCCCGAGCATGGACCATTTTACATTTGTAAGCGAAGGATGCCGGCGAGTGATCAACCAGTCAGGCAGCGGCACCCTGGCCTCCGAGCGCGACTGAAGAAGCAGCCAGTTACGCCCGGCTTTGTGCGCTGGTAGAGGAAAGAGTACCTATTGACCACAAAACGGTGCGCAGTCACGCGCATCATAGCTCTACCGTAGTGTATAAGGTGCATAATTGATAAACCGTCATGAATTTCGAAATTTCGATTCCAGAGTTTGAAGGGAGAACAGGTGGGACGGCCAGGCTGGTCGCGATGCGTGCAGTTGCATGCTGGTATCAAGCTTCACGGCGCTGATGCGCGGGGGGAGTGAATTGATGGGTAAGTAAGGTGAGTTGAACGATTTGAACGATCTGACTGGTTCTCCGACTGTTTCCTTGTGCGTCTTTTATTTCGGCATTGTTTGCGCCTAGTGAATGCGTTCGCTTTACTTGTGTGGCTATGGCCAATGTTGCTCTTGTCTCAATGTATGTTGTCGTAAATGTGCCGTTATGTAACATTGGCTCAAAATGTAATATGTATTGAGTATTTCACTAACGAATTAGTATGGAAGTGTTGTGTAGTGTCGTTTAGCGTCGTGTATTGTCAGGTATTGACTGTGTACCGCGGCGTAGTATCGTGTATAGACGTGAATTACTGTGAATTGTTGTGAATCTTCGTTTTCAACGTATTCTCATGGAACATCGCAGTATGTTTGGTATTTACGAAAGTCTGCCGTTGCTCATCATCTTCCAGTGTAACTCGCCGCCGCTGAATCTGATTGATCGCCTATCATGCATATCGCGCTTACCTATTGAAGTTTTGGAGACTACTGTCATGTAGACGACTTATGAATGTCGAGCGCAATCTCAGAGTGTTGTTGATCGTACTTTTCTGGGTGCGGTATGAACCGCTATGTTATTGATGTCTTTTTTTCGTATGCCGAGGGTGGGGATCGATGTGGTACTGTATTGAGTTTCTGGAGCATGGATGCTTCGTAGGCTACTGCTCAAGTAGTTGGTTATGTCGCGCCGCGTTATGCAACTCTATCCTGTACTGTTCATGCTCCAACATTCTCGAATGCATCCTTATTGCCCAACCCAGCAGAATCACCGCACTCTGGCGCCAAAAGGGTGTGCGAAGGCGATTACTGAGCAATCCACAAGGCAGCAACTGGACTGGCGTATTTGCTAATAAGCCGACTTCCCGATTTGCTACACGTATTCGTCTTCATCCTGCGCCACGGATGGCTTCTTAGCTATTCTAGTTCACCAGCATCCTGGCGCTCACAAAGACAAGAGAGGATGGTGCGCTGGCGGTTTCCGTTGACTAGAGCATCGTTGAGGATGAGCGCCGCTTCTATTCCCACTGTACCTGGTAGACTATTGATTCGCCCAAGTGGCGCTGCGTCTGGAGCGATGGACAATGGTTGGAAGACTTCTAGCTGTGTCTAATTCCCGACCTCATGTCGACTGTTGCTGGCACCTTGCTCCCTTGTGGAGGGGGGAATATGTAGTCAGGGGCGCTCTCCCAACTACGTTTCGCATGTCCCGCGCTGCCGCGCGTCCCGATACCGCGATAATATGTTACCATATATATGTGAGTTGAGGAGATGGTGGATGGTTTGAGGTGTAGTGTGTGCGAGAGTTGTATGTTTTGTGGAGTGGTGTGCCCGCACGGGGCATTTGTAAGGATAAAGGAGAAAACCCAGCCACTAGGACACTCGACCACAATTATATGTATCATTGTGACTGTTTATGTGAGGAGCGCGAATAGTTAATTAAAGGTTCCGGTTCTGGATCGTTACTACTGGATACACATATTAGGTATAGCACAATTTTGGGGTTTCATGAGAACATGAATCGGAACCGAATTTGGATGATTAATCCATAAAAGCTGATCATTAAATATAGCGTGTTGCATGGCAACTGATCCTCTGTTGCTATGCAACACAAGTGCGAGAGCGTCCTTTGTCATAAGTTTGTGGGCAGAGTTTCGTATTACCAAAGAACTGTCGAAGCTTTCGCGGAAAAAACGAGATGCTTTTGCTCAGTTTCATTATTCTAAGATTCTCCTATGCCAAAAGCTCATTTTGTGCTAAAATTTTCAGTAATTGGATTCCACCCTGAGCCTTAAATAAATAGTGCCCATAATGAAGTTTAAATCGCGCTTAGTATCGTATCTTGCGAACTTTTGAATAGTTTGCTCAAAATGGACTCGGGTGCCACAAGCGTTTGCGGGGACAATAGTATCTGATCTCCAAGAAAGACAAAAAGATGACAAGACAATCGTAACGTTTCAGAAAATGATAAAAATTTATACGTTTGCCTGCCCCTATTTTGTCTTAAATATTTTTGTGTCCTATAAGATTTAAGACAGCCCACCTAAATTTATGAAAAATTCTTAAAAAATGTATAAATGGCAACCCTTTATAACAGGGTGGCGCACCTAAACGTCTCTATTTCTTTTTTATATTATTCGTAATTTCTAATAAAATTTTACAAAACTTGGGCATATTGTAGACATATATTATACATATTTACTGGCAAAGTTTCATTGAATTCCAATCAGCCAATCACGAATTATAATGCTCTATGTTGCCGCCTTCATTTTTTTGTATGGGCTCCAGCCTATTGCGGTATTCCAGGAGCGTCTTTTGTCGCATTTTGACGGCCACATGGCCAAATGCATTCCGATTACGATCCTTAATGTCCTCAAAGAAAGAATTCATCCAAGACGGAGCGCCACCGCATTTTGCAAGGGACGTGCGTGACTGGATCAATGAAAATTTTGGTGGGCGCTGGATGGGACGCAGTTTGCCAACAATGCACTGTCCGCCTCGATCACCCGACTTGACGCCGTGCGACTTCTTTTCTTGGGATTCATCAAGTCCAAAGTCTACACGATGAAGCCGAAGGACATTCCAAACTGAAGGATCGTATTCGAAATGCATTTTGTCTGGTGACCAACGAAATGAGACAAAAGCCGCTATTGGAATACCGTGATAGGCTGGAGCGTGTACTAAAAAATGAAGGCGACCACATTGAGTTGTATAACTTGTGAATAGCTCATCAGAGTTCAATGAAATTTGCTAGTAAAAATGTAAAATATATGTCTACATTGTGTTCAAGTTTCGTAAAATTACACTAGAAATTCAGCATCACATAAAAAAAGAAATCAGGACCTTTAGGTGGCCCACCCTGTAATATTTTTACTAAAATTCTAACTATAGTTAACAATCGAGTTAAAGTACTTTTACTTAACTCAATTGCAAATCTTTACTTTAACTATTACTATTACTCAAGTAATCCTAACTAAATTTAATTAATTAACTTACAGGGTGTCCCATAAAAAAAACAGGCCACATAACTTTAGAACGGGGTAGCGCTTTTGGCCCAAATTTTAACCGTAGGGCGTCCTAGTATGAAGCTTCAAGTGGGCGGAGTTTGGGCTACCTCTTCCACAAGCTGTCGTTGCGGGACCCCAAAATGTGCAGAAAAAGGGCCTTAAATCGGGGGGGGGGGACTTTGGAGGGTCACTGTAAAGCGGAGAGTTGGGATAATGAGCTGATTTTTGGGCCAGGGGTAGTCTCCAAAAGTGCGAATGTTTTGCAAAAAACATTTTTATCAATCGGCCAAAACTGACGCATTGACCAATTTTTGGCAGATATGTGGGCAGATTTTTTGGGCTTTTTTCGGAAAATTTCTGACCAGTTTTCAAAATTTTTTGGGAAAACATTTGCACTGTTGTGGACAACCCCTGGCCCAAAAATCAGCTCGCTATCTTAATTCTCCGCTTTACAGTGACCCTCCAAAGTCCCCCCCCCCCGATTTAAGGCCCTTTACTCGCACACTTTGGGGTCCCGCAACGACAGCTTGTGAAGGAGGTGGCCCAAACTCCGCCCACTTGAAGCTCCATACCAGAACACTCTACGGTTAAAATTTGGGCCAAAAGCGCTACCCCGTTCTAAAGTTATGTGGCCTGTTTTTTTTATGGGACACCCTGTAAGTTAAATTAGGTAAACTGTGGCTCTGATCCTCGAAATTACAACAGGAAAATTTGTTGAATCGTCAAATGCTAATGCACGCGCTTTGCTCTTCTGCGTTAAAAATCTCTTTAAAGGATGATTACCATATGTTGATGCATTTGGTGCTCTAGTTCATTATTAGTGTTGTTGTTAAAGTGAGTGTTTTTGGAGTAAGGCACTTCCTTCGTAAGGATAGCTAAAGAATACTGCCTTGCTGTCAGAAAAATTGCAGCGGTATACCGCGATTGCTCGTAGAAAAGTTACTGTATTCTAACTTTATTAAGTAATCTTTACTTTAGTATTTTACTTTACTTAACTCAATTAGATTTTTAAGCCAATAACTTTACTATTACTAACTCAATTGCAAAATTCTTAACTTTTGCAACACTGGTGTTAAGCTTATTCTGGACTTCCCTGTATGTATCATCCAAATTTCGCTGGGATCAAATTCTTCATTTTATCGAAGGTATTGCCATTGAATTTGGACGCTAAAGATTATCCCGTCCGCCTTCCAACTCAAAAGTAGCCATGCTAGTTCAACTGATGGATCACTACGCCTAGTTGCAAAGTGTACTACCCTGAGTAGACTTCTCAAACAAGCCGATACTGAACTGCACACTTTGAGCAGCATCATCTATGAGCGATAAGTTATGTAAACAACGCATCGCCTGTTTCTCCCTCCACCATACGTATTCACACATATACATTTCGCAAGCAACCTCTCACTTTGTTTGTATTCTGCTAGCCATCACAGTCAGAACTTGGACAGTAAAAGTTTGAAGTCTTCAGCTTTTATTTTTGAAGTAAGCTTGGTATTAAAACGGGTGGGGCAGAAATAATGGCACTCTCAAGGTTTTTCACTTATCTCAGTTAGTTTTGATCGGTTTGACTTGCGGATTTTGTTAATAGATTCCCCGTTGGATTTTGAACAAAACCCATCATTTACTAAATAAAAATAAGTACGATCCCTTCTTCAGATGGTCAAAAGTGAAGACATACAAAAGTGGTCATTTTCTAAACACCAAAATGGCGATGGGCCCATGGAGATCTTTCGAGATATAAACGGTGATGTGAGCCTTCGAAACGGTCTTACGTGGGTGCAAAATTATCGCTGGAACTCGCTCCATTTAACAGTTCACTTCCTCTGAACTTCTGTTACATTCCTCGTTCCTTGGGAAGCACACAAAAAAACGAGAATCGGTTTAAACGAAAGGGGCATGTGTCTGTTTGAAAGTTGGAGTGTAAATTAGATATTTCTATTCGAAGTATTTGCCCCATGCTCAGAGATTAGCTCCATCATCATCGCTACAAGAAGGTAGTCCAGCATTTTTTGACTCGTCAAATGGAAATGTCCAGTTCACTTTCGAGTGAATACATGCCATTTTCGTTTCAAAACGCACAAAATCTCGCGTTAGCCCAACTCAGAACAAGCTGTGCAGGGATATCTGGAGGGTTTCAAGAGCTGAAGAGAGATGGCTCCAGCTAGCATATTGCATGAGCAATTGTCTGCTCAAAGCTTGAAGGCGTCAATAAAATCCTGATAGTGTTTTGCCGGATTTTCGTCAATATATTTTAAAAAATGACCACTTTTGGAGGTCTTCACTTTTGACAATCTGAAGAAGGGATCATTCTTAGTTCTACTTAATCAATGGATTTTTGTTGAAAATCGAACGAAGAATCTTTTTAAAAAATCCGCAAGTCAAACCAATTAAAACTAACTGAGATAATTGAAAAACACTAAGAGTGCCATTATTTCTTCCCCACCCATTAGTACACATAAAGCAGTAGAGGAATGCAGGAGTTAATGATCTCCAAAAATTCTTACTCTTCTCCAATTTCTGCTCTTCTATAGTTATTGTTAGAGTTCATGAAAACGGGATTGATGAATTATTTTGCGCAGCATTTCTACTTGCATGGAGTAATCTCCAAGAGTAATCGTCATTAAGACTGTCATCTGAGTATGAAAAATGTAACGGTGTGTATAGACCTGCAGATAAAACTAGTAGATGAATGTCTTCAACACCTTGAGGATTAGCAGTAGATATAATGCTTGACAAGAATAGGGCCGTATGAAGAATATACTCAGGTTCAAGTAATCCATATACTTTTTAGATGAACACAGAACACAGAAATGCTTTACAAGCTAGTCTACATGAAATATGTCAGGATCTGGATGCTGAAGACGCTCTGCCATACTTGAGGGCAAAAGGAATTGTCCAAGAAGGACAAGCTCAAGAAATATTGGTACAGAAATTTGCTAAAACGGTAATATTGCATGAGTATATTTGCAGGCAATACCTCGCAAATCGACGCAGAACATGAAGCTGGTTACCATTGTGCAAACAGCAGGTCCACGGGCATTTGAAGAATTTATCAACGCCTTGCGCACTTGCAATAAAGCTTATTTAGTTGAACGAATAATGGCACATCTGCCGCCAACCTCTACTCAACAGACACATACACTATCAAAAACCATGTAAATAAAGAAAAATTAGATTATTAGAAAATGTGAACAAAACAAATAAATTTTATTGTTTCCGGGTTTTTCTTGTTTGCGGGTTTTAGCATTTTTGGAGCTCTTAAACTGACAAAATCTTAGAAGTTATTTACATCGTAAACGAAATTTTTTTTAATCGGATTTTCTTGCATGTAGTGCGTAACGCAACAGGCGGAAAATTATGTAACGCCCCATATCCGAACTTCTCTTATTTACAATTTTTTTAAAAGGACTATTTGTTTCGATAACCATTATTTGGATTTTATGTTGTCTTTCAACTGCTATTAGACTTCACTTTGCGAATCATAATCATCATGAAGGTATAGTGTAGTGGGGCAATTAATCGAATTTAAATATCATCGACCAAATCTACCACAGGTTTGAACGTGCAGGTGTCGAATGAACCTTTTGCTCTTTCGAAAGTTGTGAATTTCGTTAAAAAAACAGTATTCATGAAGGTATCTTAAATTCTGCCTCGGTCTAAGAAATCTGGCAAATGAATAATCCTATGGGAATTGCCAGTTTAACGCTTAGTGAGTCAAAGCTGCGGGCACGCCTTTATCATATGATGAAGGTGCACTCTAGAAGCAAAAAATTGATTTCCTTTTGTTAAGGTGGGGCAGTAAATGGAACCTTTTCATAAAGCAGCACTTTTTATTACAAAAGCAAAAGTTTTTTCTAAAAAAATTTAGTTTCATGGTGTTCTCAAAAATTATTTTGTAGGGACAATACTAGATATACAAAATGATTTAAGAATAGCACAAAAATCAGCTTTCAAATCAATTACTAGTCTAGCTGTTAAGTCAATATTTGCTCTAATTAATTTTTTCACCAATTCAGATTCAATCATATTCGAGATCAAATACAAGTTTTACTTTTACTTCTAATTTTTTATCGTAGAATTATCCAGGGTTCGGTGACCAATCCAGGAATAAGTTTAATTTCGAAAATATTTGCTGGATTTCAAATGATTTTTTCAGAGAAAGAGACATGAATTCCGAGTTCAGCGATGATTCATTGAATAGAGAATGTCTCACAACATGCCTTCCGTTTCTTTGTGATAGAATGATTGTCGATGAAGTGGTTATTCGTCTTCAAGCCAATAAGATTTTAACTTCACATGAAGCAGATTTAATACGCGTAAGTTTTTTAAGTAACGAAATTTTATATTGATTATTAATTTCAGGTAAAGAAGACACGATTGGAGAAAAATCAAAGACTGATCGATTTTGTTCAGCAACGTGGCCCTGAAGCATTCAGCTGCTTTATGAAAAGTTTAACAGAAACGGGTCAAAACTATTTATTTGATAAACTTATTGAAGAAAGAAAAAAAATTGCTAAACGTAAAAACCTGAGGTAAGCAGCGACCGTGAGCTTTTTTCTGTAGAATAATCGCTAATGAAAAAGGAGCATCGTGGTATTTTTAATTTGAAAGACGACTTTTACACTGTAGGCAGACGTTTCGAATCAGTTATGCTACACCGCTTATTTTCCTTTTACGCTCTTCCTTTTCGAGTGTTTTCCTGCAAAGAATTCTCGCAAAGAATGAATACAGCTCTTATCAATTTTCCTTGTCTAGTATCCTCTGCCGCTTATGTTGCAGTAGCAATAATTACCTAAAAACGTTATTATATGTCAGTAATGGCGAGTTAAAGAGCTCTAAAGATATCGCAGTAACCCTTTTATTTGCTATCTTATTGTAAAAACTGAATACAATTGTTTCTTGACAAATATACTAATGTATAACCGTAAGACCCTAAACAGTAAAATTTTTCATTGGATATGAGCAAGAACTAGTATAACTCTCTATGAGAGTATGATCCTGCTCCAAGTTTTATGTAAGAAAACGAAAACAATTTTTATGGTATATTGAATAAACTTAGGTAAGCTGAATAACCTCCACTTTTATAGCGTCAGGGACACGGCTCGAGCAACGAGCAACGCAGCAACGACTTCAGACAGTCCCAATTCAGACATTCAGTCTCGTGACTCACTTGGTGATACTCAAACCAATGATGTCGCCAAAAGGGATGATAGCACAAATAACTTGAACGACGCAACTGAACAACCGTAATCGCTTAATGTTTTCGTTGCTAAATATGTGCAGACTGCTTGTAAGGCAACAGCTGATTAACGTTGCCATTAGTTAAAACACTGTTCGATGGGTAATGAGTTGTTTGAGAGACTTTTTCTAAGCACCATGCATTATCAAACTTTCCTTGGACAATTGGCAAAAAGGGATCAAATTTTGATGAAATTTTGTATTCTGAGGTGCTTCAGGTCGAAATTTCCTGGAAAAGTAACAGAATTTTGTGAAAATATTTTCTTGTTGAGATATGGCGGAAAATATGAACGAGATCAGAGGACTGCAGTAACAAAATCAAAATTCTTGTTTAAATATACTATTCGAAAGGAAATAATGAGAGAAATCTGAAACTGACCGAAATTTAAAAATTGGTGCAAAACTAAATAAGTTATGCTTAAAAGAATAGGTCCACTTTTTCGAATTTCAGTTTTTCGATTTTTTCGGCCGAAACTTGTTTACTATTCATAGGCACAAGTTACTATAGAATTAAAGCCCGAGTTCTGGGCTATCCAATGATACCATAAAAAGTATCAAAGTCATGCATATACGGGTCGCAAATTGAGTCTGAAGTGACCTGGGGCCGGTTTCTCGAAACGCCGGGAAGGCGCAGGGTGCACCCGGGGTACGCGTACCCTGTACCCGGGTTTCTCGAAACATTTTTGCGCCGGGTACGGCTTCCCCGGGAAGGCTCGGGAAGGCCGGGAGCTACCCTTGCTCGGAGCTGTGGTAGCGTCGGCCGGGAAGTGAATTTTAAAGATTGTGTGTAGGTTTTTTGACGAAAATGAATGTTATTATTGAATTCTATGACATATTTAATGTTTTGGCAGAGTTTTGTTGAATTTGGCGTGGTACTTAGGAAAATCAAGGATAATTTTAAAGGGGAACTCTGGTGAAAAATTTATTTTTTGATATGTTGTCAAGTCAAACACGCTGATCATCGCTGCGCATTCAGTTTTTTCAGATTCGGCCCCCTTAAAAAGTTATAACCCCTTAACTGGTCGATGAGAATCGGCCTGGAAAGGAAACTACCGTATTGCCGTTTGCTGAGCACTTCGTTACGAGACCACGCGCTACGCTGTGAAGTGCGTGCCCTACAAAATGATACACAGTCGAGAGATTCAAAAGATTGCATATATGCAAATATTTACTGTTATATTCTGCGACGTTGCGCCAACTTATCCTCCCAAATAAAACACTAAAAATTTGCATTTATGCAATCTTTTGAATCTCTCGACTGTGGATCATTTTGTAAAGCACGCACTTCACAGCGTAGCGCGTGGTCTCGTAACGAAGTGCTCAGCAAACGGCAATGCGGTAGTTTCCTTTCCAAGGCAATGCACGTCGACCAAACTTTAGGGGGTTATAACTTATTAAGGGAGTCGAATCTGAAAAAACTGAATGCGCAGCGATGATCAGCGTGTTTGACTTGACAACATATCAAAAAATAATTTTTCACCAGAGTTCCCCTTTAAATCGGCTCGTTAAATTGGCTTGTTTTTTGAATAACTTTGCACAGACTAAACGGATTTTGATAATTTTGCGTTTTTTACAATCCCCGCACTCTAAAAATTGTTTTTGGCATAAAAATGGATGACCCACAATCAAGCTAGTACCCCCTAATTTTAGGGGTACCTCTATACCGAAAACCTGCCAAAATGGGTTTTTGAGGATCACTTTGAACTTTGAATGGCATAAAAACCAAATTGTTAAAAAGTACCCCTAAAATTAGGGGGTACTTGCTTGACTATGGGTCACAAATTTTGCTATGCCAAAAAGAATTCTTAGAGCGTAGGAATTGTGAAAAACCCAAAATTATGAAAATTCGTTCAGTCTGTGCAAAGTTATTCGAAAAAAATCTCTAACATTTCATTGAACAGCCTGTGTAATACACTACATTATCACCAAATTCATCGTTAAGAGCACAACATTCATCGTCACAATTATTTTGTCACTTAATTAACTCGAAATGACATAAAATGAGAAAAAATAGCTCAAAATAAGTAAATTTGATTGTTTACTAATTAATTCTTCACCATAATTCCCCTTTTTCAACTTATTCGAGAGTAATGATTGCATTAATCTCAAGTGTCAATTCAAAAAATGCGTTCGCGCCGATGGATTACTGCAGTTAATGCGTCGGGTATCACCCGAACGTTTGAGAAACTCGGGCATTTTCGCCGGGCGATACCCGGCTCGGGAGCCTTCCCGGCCGCTACCCTAGGGTAGGCCGTACCAGGAGTTTCGAGAAACCGGCCCCTGTACTTTGGGGCTTTTGTTATCTTTGGTTAAAATCGTTTCACTCTCCTCCAGTACAGCTACTCTATTATCGAAGCATGGGGACGGGGCGTATTGACCGCGCCAGGCAGTTGACCACTATGGCATTTGACCGCGGAGGCATTTCACCACCAAGACGTTTGAACAACCAGACTTTTTAATAATCCATGGTAAATATGTTAGTATAAGGCAAACATTTGGTGATTATAGTAGGCAGCCGATTGGTGTAGTGGTCTAAATCTTCATTCACTCATCAGTCTCTAGGACGCGGGTTCAATTCCCACTGAGGGCGGCCCATCACCCAACCAAGGTGCTCATCCCTCTGCGGGTTGGGGAATTGGTAGCAGCTTTGCTGAAAATATACCGGCGACAGGCCAGCCGATGCTCTACCAGTCGCATCAATCATGGCCCAATGTTGCATCGCGACAACGGGCAAGAGAAGCAGACTGCGCCACCCTGCGGGATAACCGCTTAGCGGACACCGCGAATAGCGGCACAAACGCTGAAGAAATAAAAAATTTGGTGAATATATTGGGCAGTTGCATGGCAGAACTATAGGCAAGGTAAGAGTGACTCATAATGTCAAGTTAATGAACATAACACGTAGAAATTCTAAGTTGCCAGTGTACAAGTCGTATTTGCGGTCAATTGACTGCTAGGCTTGATTGCAGCAAACCCACAATAGCTTGGGCTTGCAGCGCTTGAGTGGGCGGCCTGCCAGCAGGTCAACTATGTTGCAATCAAGACTTTGCTGCAGTTGCTGCATCTTGTCAATCGCTTGTCAGGTATTGGGGTGGTTGACTGCAAAGTGGTTGTTAAGGGACTTGTGGAAGGCCTCCACAGAGTTGTTGGTATGTGGCAGCCCATCTCTGTTCATTCAAACATATTCCAGACTTCTTGTGGGAATCAAGGCAGGCTGCAAGTGCTGGCAAGCTGGTGTTTACCAATGTAGTATTCATTGAAGTGCTTGAACACTGGGCAAAAATGTTGATTGAGTGATGCAACAAGTTGGTCCCAGACATCTTTGAGGTCGGCTAACGGGACAAACGCCATGGCCCGCACCATCTTGACTTGTTGTAGGGCAGGTTTGGCGGTCATGGCAAGAGTGAGTGATGTGGTGCCACATGCCAACTGCGCCAATTTCTTCCGTTGGTTCTGGGCTAGGTGAAAGAAACAACCAGACAAGCACACGTCTGGCCACACCTCCTTGAAGGCGTGCATTGCGTCCTCCTTGAAGTCGGTCATGCAGCAAAGCAAGGTAAGGCCAGCGTAGTAGCGAAGGGCGATGAAGAGTCAAATGTAGGTGCAGGTCTGGCGGTTGGGCATGAGGATGAAGAGGCAGGGGAGCGTGTAGACCCCAAGTTCTCCTTTGTTGATTTGGCAGTGTATGGTGTAGTACTGAGAGAAGCCTTTTGATGTCATGTCAAAGGTCCCATTGCAGAACCAGTCTTGGCTCTCATGTAGAATCTTTAAGCCATTAGCAGTGCCAAACATGACAATCCTTGGCTCGTCATACACACGTTTGCCATCCTCATCATATTCTGCTTCGTTTGTGTTGAACTGCAGAAAACGCTGCTCAGTGTATCTAAAATGACAATAATTATAATTTTATTCCTCCACTAATGTGGTAAAGTTTCCCCTGGATTGCCCTTGGCTAGGGGCTCAAACCCGCGAAGTTGGGATTAGGAGCAAGGCCTCAGCCCACTACACCATTTCATCCTTTATTAATATTGACAAATTTTATTACCCATGTCCTGTCACGACGTCCTTTTGCTGGTAAAACCGAAACCGCTGAGGGATGACCATCGTTTGTATGTCTTCTGGGACTGCTTCGCCCAAAGTAGCTACACGATAGCGGCACACTGCGCGGCGTAGGGAGTCGGCCAGAGGAAGATGGGCGGTAGCGACCGTTGAAGTATGATGCCTTGCTGTAGCGACGATAGTTGATGTTGCCTCCTGCGTTTCTACTGCCCGCAGCTTCAGTGTCCTCAATGCCTCAAGCACTTTGAGCTTGCTGCTATCGGCGATATGGTTGCGATGGTTATTTAGTTAAGCACACACAACCTAAATAGAATAATTAATACAGATTCGCAGTTAACAAAGCATTATCACAAACCTCCATTTTGAGATTAGTCTGCAGCCTTGCGCTGCACTCTGACTTCCGCTTTTCTTCACACACCCAAGTAATCCTGTCTGCACTTCTCCTCTCATCCACATAGATGATATGGTTCAGCACGCCTTTATAGGCGATTTCTCCATTTTTCTTCTTTCTTGAGGAAGGGATGAGCTCCAGCATTTGGGCCATGGCAGAAGGTTACTGAGGAATTCGAGACAAGGAAGTGACTGCAGACTGTGACTTATTCATTGAGGGTGCTTATTTATAGCCAGTTTCCCCCCAAATTAATGGCGGTCAAAATTCAAACCGAATTACGTAATGTGGCACTATTACGGCTATAGTATTCATGTGCATTGGGATTGGCTAATACTTCTGTAAGTTATTATTTCAAATTTAATTATGTACCACTAATACACTGACCACTGATTATCACATCGTCTGGTTGTTCAATTGTCTTGGCGGTCAAATGGAACTGCAGTGTATTGTCTCGGCGGTGAAATGCCTCTTTGGTGAAATGCCCCGCGATCAACTGCCCCGCGGTCAAATGCCCCTGCGGTCAAATGCCATAGCGGTCAACTGTCACCCTCCCCAGAGCATGTGTTATCGGCATACAGGGGGGGGGGAAGTTTGGACGTCATTCTTTGCCCTACCATTTCTCCAGAGCTTGTCAGTGATTCTTTTTTTTATTTTGTCAATTACTAGATACGGTTTAGCTATATATAAAAGAATTTCAGTATGTCCTCCTTTGTCGACTACAATTGCTTGTAAACACGTTGGGAGATTTTCGACGATTGACGTGGCCTGCCCTACCGAAATTTCGTCCCAGGCATTTTTGCAGAGCGCGCTTCTAAGCGTTTTCTTTAGCATGCTTATAGCGCTGGGTTTGTTCTGCAGGACTGACCAAACGGAATAACCCAACGGATTCTCATCGGGCGAGTTTGAAAGCAGAACATCTCGACCTAAAATATGCAAAAAAAGCCGTTTGCAAAGGGAAATTGACGTTTATGCAGAATAAGCTGGCAGCCAGTCTTACTGAAGTGTGCAGGGTCGGTTCCCCGAACTGCATCTTGGCCCAGGGGTCTAGGGTGTCCTTCAGAATCAGTTGTTGGTAGACTGCCGCATTTATTTTTATATTACGGTCGACAAAAACAGAAAATAATGTGTGATAAAAATAAATTGATTACTTTTTTCTTTTGACATCTAAAGTTAGAAAAAATACTTGATACAGAAATAAAGCAGCATTGTTGTAGAGAACTAAATGGCGGACAAAATAGTCACAAAATTTGTTTTTCAAAATTTTAATTTTTGCGCATAAATGACACGAATTCAAACATATCCAAACTTTTTGACCACTGTATCTAATAATTAGTCCCCTAATGATTAGCTATCTAACGCCGTTGGATAGCCATCGATAGCTAACGTTTAATATTGCTCAACGATGGAGGAACATCGATCATCACTAGGGGACCATCATTAGGGACTAATTATTAGATATGCCGATAACACATGCTCTGATACTAGAGTAGCTGTACTCGAGCAGAGTGAAACGATTTTAATTAAAGGTAACAAAAGCCTCGAAGCAGAGTTGCCAGGTCGAAAATCGGTTTTTAAGACAACTTTTTTGAAATTTAAGAAATTTTTAAGACAAACGCTTCCAATTTAAGACAAAGTTTAAGACAAAATATCACATCGTTTTTGCGACTTTTTCGAAATTTCTTTCTTAAATGAAAAATAAGAATAGGCTTTAGTTGTAACATCTGATTTCAAAGAAAGACAAAAAAATGACAAGACCACCGTATATTTTTAGCGAATGACAAAAATTTACACGTTTGCCTGTTGCTTTTTTGTCTTAAAATTATTTGTGTCTTGTAAGATTTAAGACAGAGCACCTAAATTTAAGACAAATTCTTAAATTTAAGTGAAAATGGCAACCCTGCCTCCAAGTATAGGTAACGTCGGACTCAATTTGCGACCTGTACATGCACGACTTTGATAATTGTTATGGTATCGTTGGGTAGCCCAGAACTCGGGCTTTAATTCAAGAGTAACTTGTACCTATGAATAGTGAACAAGTTTTGGCCGAAAATGCGAAAACCAAATAGTTCGAAAATTCAAATTTTCTGCATTATAAAACTTTTCAGTTTTTGCTCCAGTTCTAATTCTGAGCACATATTCAGATTTGCCTCATCATTTTCATATATATATATATATAAATACCTATATATAAAAACACCGATTTTGACAAAGTCTGCGTTTTCAGCAAAAAATTTTAATTTCCCGCTGAGTCACAAAGCAAAAACTGTTGTAAAAAAATCGACAACATTTTCGGCAGTTTTACCCTAAAACACCATAGCATGTAAAATTTTAGCGAAATCCGAAAACTGTTTACCAATTGTGCTAAAGCTTTGAATAAAAAAACCTCAATGCTTCGAAAAATTGGATCTTAATACTACTGGGTGAACCAAATAATTTTACACTTTTTGAATTTGAATAACTCTGCACAGACTGGACGGATTTATGTAATTTTTGAATTTTTACGATCCCCACGCTGAGGGAATTATTTTAACAAAGAAAAATATTTGACCCAAAAATAAGAGGCCCCTAAAATTAAGGGTGCCCCAAGAACATAAAAGTTTTCAAAATGGTTTTTCGGGGACCGCTTTAAACTCAGAATGGCTTAAAAGCTGAGTTATTTAAAAATACCTTCAAATTTTAGGGGGCCTACTGACATTTAGGGTCATAAATTTGCCTTTGCAAAAAATTTCCCCCAACGTGGGGATTGTAAAAATTCAAAATTCACATAAATCCGTTCAGTCTGTGCAAAGTTATTCAAATTCAAAAAGTGTAAAATTATTTGGCCCACGCAGCAATATTATTCCATATATGGTTCTATTTTAATCGCGAAATCGTATTCAAAATCATGATCTCTGAAATTAAATTTTTACTTCGAAAGTTTACAGGTATTAATAAAGTACTGGGCGTTCAAATTATTTCCGCTGTTTTAATTCTTGAATAGCTTTTGACTGAGTGGTTCCAACGACATTAGGCTCAGCCTGCTCTAGGACTTTGTTTTTTAAGATTTTCAGGAAATTTACTGTTGGGACCAAAATATACGTTGTTTGACCGTAACTTGGTTCAGAGACGGCAAATAGGCCCAAAATTAACATTTATAAGACCTAAGCAATCTGGAGAAGTGATTGATATCAAAAGTTTAGATATTTTCGTTTAGGGACTTAAGAGAGACTTTTTCTAAGCATCGAGCTTTTTTGTTCAGAGCCTTGGCACAGTTTGCAAAAAGGTCTCAGATTTTGATGAAACTTTATATCCTGGGGTAATTTAGGTCGGGATTTCCAAAAATAGCGTCGAAATTTTTCGAAAATATTATCGTGTCGATATATGGCGGGAAATTTAAACGTGATCAGATGACTATTGTAGCAAAACCAAAATTCTTGTTACTGTATACCATTCGATAAGAAATGTTGCGAGGAATCTGAAACTGATCGAAATTTTGAAATTGGTGCAAAACTAAGAAAGTTATGCAAGAAAGAACAGGTCGCATTTTTTTACTTTTCAGTTTTTTGAACTTTTCGATAAAAACTTGTTCAGAATTCTCCGTCCAGTTTGCTCAGAATTATAGCCCTAGTGCTGGGCTATCGAACGGTGTCCTCAAAACTGAAATCCGTTTCCGTGTACGGGTCTCAAATTGAGTCCGAAGTTGGTCGGCGCCTAAATTACGGTAAAAATGGGTTTACAGAAATTTAAGAAGACGCCATCAAAATCAATATTTCTGTATACTATTCGATAGAGAATGACGAGAGGACTACGAAGATCTGCCGAATTTTAAAATTCGATGCAAAATAAGAAAGTTATGCAAGAAAGAAAAATCCTGCATTTTTGCGTTTTTTGAATTTTTTTTAGTTTTCAGTTTTTCGAATTTTTCGATTAAAACTTGTTCAGAATTCTCCCTCCAGTTTACTCGGGATTTTAGCCCTAATGCTGGGCTATCCAACGGTGACCTCAAAATTAAAATCCGTTTCCGTCTACGGGTCTCAATTTCTGCTCAAAGTTGACTCCTGCCGTAGTTACCGTAATTCGTTTGTGCTCAAGGAATTTCAACTCAAGTCACAATGTCTGCGCATGCTTCAGTAGAGTTTTTTACTATATTTCGGTCGGAGCCTTTTCAAATTTCCTCACCTAAAGTTACTCGGCTTTTAAGGGATGTGTTTCACACTCTCTAATATTATGTTTGCAAGGAGAGAGCTATTCAGCTGATATTAATACGGTTCAACCCACACTGGTGAACAATTGAAAACTTCTGCACAAACGAATTACCGTAACTACGGCAGGAGTCAACTTTGAGCAGAAATTGAGACCCGTAGACNAGTCAACTTTGAGCAGAAATTGAGACCCGTAGACGGAAACGGATTTCAATTTTGAGGACACCGTTGGATAGCCCTGTATTAGGGCTATAATCTTGAGTAAACTGGACGGAGAATTCTGAACAAGTTTTTATCGAAAAATTCGAAAAACTGACAACTAAAAAAAACTCGAAAAACGCAAAAATGCAGAATTTATCTTTCATGCATAATTTTCTTAGTTTGCATCGAATTTCAAAAGTCTGCAGATTTTCGGATTCCTCTCATCATTTCCAATCGAATGATATAAAGAAATATTGATTTTGATGGCGTCTTCTGAAATTTCTGGAAACTCATTTTTACCGTAATTTTAGCGCAGACCAACTTCGGACTCAATTTGAGGTCCGTAGACGGAAACGGGTTTTAATTTTGATGACACCGTTGGATAGCCCTACATTTGGGCTATAATTCTGAGCAAACTGGGCGGAGAATTCTGAACAAGTTTTTGCCGAAATATGCGAAAAACTGATAAGCGAAAAAATGCGACCTGCTCTCTCCAGCATATCTTTCTTAGTTTTGCACTAATTTTTAAAATTTCGGTCAATTTTGGATTCCTCGCAACATTTCCTATCGAATGGTATACAGAAACAAGAATTTTGATTTTGCTACTATAGTTTTATGACTAAGTTTGAATCTCCCGCCATATCTTGGCACGAAAATATTTTCGAAAAATTCTGACGCTATTTTCGGAAATCCCGACCTAAATTACCCCTGGATAACAATTATCATCAAAATCTGAGACCTTTTTGTAAACTGTGCCAAGGGAAGCTCGATGCTTAAAAAAAGTCTGTCTTAAGATCAATTTTTTAGTCTCAACCCGAAAGTGTCTAAAATTTGGTATCGATCGATCCCCCAAATTGTGAAGACTTAAAAATGTCAATTTAGGGCCCACTGATCATTTCTGAACAAAGTTACAGTCCAAAAATAGAAATTTTAGTCCAAACATGAAATTTTCTGAAAAACTTTTAAAAAAATTCTAGAGCAGAGGAGTCTAACACCATTTGAATTATTCACACTGGATCACACAGTGAAAAGGTATTCAAGATTAAAAACGGCGGATATACTTTGGACGCCCTGTATTTGAAATAAAAGCTTAAGCCTCGTGAATTGGGCAACATTATTTTATTTATTTCAGATCCAATACGGCAAAGTACGAACAAAACGTGGCTGGTCAGACTGCAGAATCTGGGGGAACCATTAATAATACACAGATAGGCGTAAACAACACACGAATTGGCGTAAACAACACACGAATTGGCGTAATCAATAACGTCGCTCAGTAAGACTTCGATTTCTTAATATACAGAGTGGCCCAGAAGTAACGTAACACGTTTGATGACCTATAACTCTGGTAATACGCAACTAAATTCAATGCGGTTTGCTGTATGTTGTACAGCTCTTTTTAACTTATATTTCTTTTTTTAATCATAAGAATCCGATCGAAAAAACTCATTTTGCAAAGTTTCAATGGAAATGCAAAATTCCATATTTTCGCGCATTTGGTCTGTTTGCGGTATAAATTGGTAAGAAGCTTAAAGATGTGGATTAAAGATATTTTGCATTTCAGTTTAAAATTTTTAAAATGAGTTATTTCGATCGGATTCTTATGATTTAAAAAAGGAAATCTAAGTTAAAAAGAGCTCTACAACATACAGCAAACCGCATTGAATTTAGTTGCGTATTACCAGAGTTATAGGTCATTAAACGTGTTACGTCACGTATGGGCCACCCTGTACGGTTGGCTCTCGATATGACGCCACTCCTCGGGACCGGCTTCAGGTGGCGTTATATCGAGAATTTTTGGGTCGAAAATCCCACAATGTGGCGTTGTATCGAGGTGTTTACCAAAAACAAGCACATTACAAGATAGTTACTAATTAAATGCAACAATTTTATTTTAAACAACAAACATAACAACCAAATCAACAATCACTGGGTGGGTTGGAAGAAATATGTGAGTTTCTTTTGCTTCTAATTCTTGTAACCCTCCAGAAAGGTTGCATTATCTAATTCATCACTGTATCTAAGGAAGATGGGATTGGCGAAGTTCTTCTCCACGTTTTGACGAACGAGTTTCATTGCGTTTTGAGCTTGCAAGCTAGTGATCGCTGGCTCCTCGATTTTTGCTTCCTCATCGCTGATGTCCATAACTTTGCTGTCATCAAGTTTATTGGCTCTATTGACATCAACTGTTGAGCATACTTCCACAATTTCGGCCAGTGAGAGGGCACCTCCTGCAATGTAGAGCATAAGAGAGAAAGAACATAATGATAAAACAAACCTGTGATCACTTCCTCATCAATACTAATGTAATCCCCCAGTCAACGTTACGTTCAATCTCCCCATGCACTTCCAAATTCGCCCAAAGACTGAGAATTTATCAATTCCTTCGTCATCAGGTGTTCCATCATCATCATCTGCCATCTAAAAATTCAGCGTTTAAAGATTAAAATGCATTGAAGTTCAAGCCTTACATCGCTTATCACAAAAGCCGCTTTCCTGAAGCAATTGTGCACAGTTTCTGGCTTCACATCATCCCAAGCCCTTCGAAGCAAGTGAAGTGCGTTGAGCAAATTGATGAGGAAATCTTTCTTTTTGTCGATGGCCTTGATTTGCTCACGTAGCAGGAAATGTCGATAATGTACTTTGAGATTTTGAATGATGCCTTGATCCATGGGCTATCAAAAAAGGTCTTTTACATGTCTTAAACAAATTTATTGTAATCAACCAACCTGAGACATCGCAGTTGTGTTGGGTGGAAAGAACTTCATCGTGATGTTTTGGAGAACGATGTGCAGAGGATGAGATGAGCAGTTATCAATATAGAGCAGCACTTTTCTTCCATCCTTCTTTAACTTCTTGTCCCAATTCTTCAGCCACGATTCGAACACATCTCCTGAACAAGAAATGATGTTAGAATAATTAAGACTGATTTCACAAAAATACCTGTCATCCAGGCCTTTTTATTCGCAGTGTAGTTCAGCGGCACGTGCGCGTTCTTAAAGCATCGAGGTTTTGCCGACTTCTCAATGACCAGCAGTGGCAGCTTCTCTGTCCCAGACATGTTTGCTCCAACGAGAACCGTAATCCGCTCTTTGCTTTTCTTGCCGTTTGTGCATCTCTCGCCTGTAAGCATGACAAACATAATTAGGCAAACATAGCCAGAAAACTAACCCTTGAACGCCAGAGTCGTGTTTGGTAGCAATTGCAAAAAGAGTCCAGCCTCATCCATGTTGAAGATGTCATCTGGAGAGAATTTAACCAACTCCTCGCGCAATACCTGCTGTTGCCATTTGCCCAGCGATTCCATATCGATTGCCCCGGCTTCACCTTGATTGCTCCTGAAAGTGATCGAATGGTGGTGCTTGAAGTTTGTTAGCCAACCCTCACTTGCTTTGAATCCTTCGATGGTGAGCAGAGTTGACATTTCTTTTGCTTTCTCCTAAATTAGATGCTAAAACAAAAGAGGAAAGTTGACATGCTTACCTTCAACAGTTGACCAGTGACAGCGACGTTTTCACTTCTGACAGTTTTGATCCAGCGCAGAAGTGCTTGCTAAAGATCGTTGTACTTGCCTGTCTTTATTCGTGTACGCCTCGATTCGCCACCTCTATCAATTGCCTTGAGTATCGCATCTTTTTTGCTTAAAATATCGTTGATCGTCGTTCTTGGAATGGTGAATTGCTTGGCCAGCTGAGTCTGATTATTGTTCTTCGCAGCCGCTTCAATGATTGCTTTCTTCACATCCAACGTAACGGCGCTTCGCTTCTTTTGAGGGCTCATTGTTAAATGAAATAATCAGACAAAGAAATTTGAGACGTACAAACAGTTTCTAAACACTAAACACAAGAAAGACAATGACAAACAAAAAATGCAGACTGATTTCTGCTTCTGCTTTGCCTGCAAAATTAAAATAATTTCGTGTTGAGATTTGCAAGCTAATTTAAAAATTTGAATTCAAATAATTTGCTGAGAGCCTTCTTGTTTGAATTTTGATTATTTTTTGCCAAAATGGTGAGGTGGCGTTTTACTGAGAGATTTTTTCTGAGGTGGGACCGGTGTCGACCATAAAAGTGAGTCTGACTAAAAGTGAATCCGACTCACTTTTAGGCGACTAATAGTGAGTCCGACTCACTTTTAGCCGCTAATAGTGAGTCGGACTCACTTTTAGGTGTATAAACGTGAGTCCGGTTGTCTAAAAGTGAGTCCTGCCTAGAATCATTATTATTCCAGGCTAAAAGTGAATCCTCCCTGAAATTTATATATCTGATTGAAACAGTTGTTAGTTTATTGAGAGCAAGGGACACCATGTGAGTGAGAAGTAAGAAATAACGAGACGTTCTATACATAAATGAAAATGCGAGGACGATCACTGATTTGCATCAACGATCTCAACAACTAAATTGTAATGACTGTTGCGGTTATCGAGGTAAATAGCGGGAAGGTTGTCGATATCAACGGCAGTGTTGGTAGCATCCTGATACGACATGGGCGGGATGGAGATCAATCGACTCGCGGGAACCGTCTTGCCGTTGGGCAGCCCTATACGTGTAGGACTATACGTCCAAATGTGCACGCCAAGCAGACGAGCAGCTGCCTTCAACTCAATGCCTGTCGCCCAGACCCCAGCCTGCTCCATCTTTGATTCTTTGAGGTAGTTGGAGACTGCAAGCTTGCTGTCATCAGCCCCACCTATGAACGGGCCAAACTCTTTGTGCTCTTGGAGGAGAGTGCTGCACACAGCTTTCCGAAGCTTAGCGCG